>VWZO01001159.1:20648-91449 GCA_013396975.1 Bucco capensis | reverse complement strand
GCTGATAAAAAGAGGATAGCAGATAGCACCCTCGAGCCTGCGCTAAGGACTTTTTTTAGGTGAGACACAGCATGCGCAGAGCTGGACCCACCCTTTAGTCCTAAGGTTCATCTGCCAGGGCCTAGCAAGCTTGGACGCTGGCAGCCAAGTCCTTAGGATGGAGGTTTAACCTCTTAGCTGGAAGGCCTCACAGGGCTAAACGAGCTCCATCTGCCCGGGTTTGGAATCAGAGTTGTCCTTCTCCTAGGATGACTGCCAGAAGGCTAATGAGCTCATGCTACCCATCCAAGGATTCTAGGAACATGGGTATCACTCCCCACACTTTCCCGTGGGCAATGAGTTTAATGCTCCCTCTGCTGTGGGCACAGTTATGGCACCAGGGGCCACAGGAGACCACAAGGGATTTTCAGACTGTGCCTGGCCCTGTTAATGACTCTGATAGCAACTCTTCAGATGGGCAGTAATAATGGAACACAGTAGTGTTTGGGATTAGATTGCCTAGATCTTTATCTAAACTAAAAAAAGAAGCAGCTGCGCTGAAAAAGACTCTGTGGAAGGGTATCCATGAAACAGGCTTCAGCTTGTTGAAAGTTACTCATAATAGCAAAAGCTTATTTTTAGCCTTCATGCAAAGGTATGATGTTTAACTATGGAGCTTGATGTAACATGTCATTTTTAATATAGCTAGAACATCCAGTATCCTACAATGGACATTTTGTTCTCTATCATTTTACCTTTTAGATTCATTAATTGTAAGAATGCAATTGTAGAAATCAAGAAGAATCTTTCAGGATTCTTCATCTAAGGCACATGAAGAGTTCAGTGGCTAATTTAATATGGGCTCAGTTCAAAGACATATGAAACAATACAATGTCTTGTTTTGCTTGAAGAGAAACCAAGTTCATCTGCTCAGCTATTATGAGGCAGAGTGTAGGTATTGGAAAATTATGAAGACACAATCATGAATGACTCACTGGAAATTTTTAAAAAATAAAATCACAAGTTTTATTTAAATTGTTGACTCATCTGTGATTTATTTTCCCAACTGTTCTATCTTGCTTGTCTGTCAAACCACGTCCATGGTCATCTTAGTTTATTCAGTTAAACAGAGTGCAGGTGTAGAAAAGCGTTCTGCTATTCCATGACATCTCTTTCTTGGTCAATATCCCAAAGCTTTGGTTTACAATTTATTCTTCTACTTGTCTAAATTGGTTGATATGCCACCTGTTTATTCTGAGGGGTAATGTTGTTCAATCTTAGCAAACCACAGTTACTGCAATTTCAGTGCCTTTTTCCCATGCACCAACTAGAAGGTTTGGAGTCTTGGTAAATGGATGGGAGTAGGAGTAAGATAAAATGTTGCCTTTTGATTTCCATCTGGATGTGCAGAGAAGGAGCAAGGCATATTCTGCCATGGTGAGCTGCTCTCTGGAGATGTAGAGACAAACAGTGAAAATCATTAGGGGTAAGAAGGAGTTTTTAAGTGAAGAGAGGCTGGCAGGATTAGTACTGCTTGGTTAAAGGAGAAATAAACCAGGACATATTTATGTAAAATGTGACTGCTGTAGGGGAACTGCACCAAATGTGTCTGTTGATTTTTCTTAACAGAATAGAGGCCAGTGGGTGACATTGAAGGATGAAAAAATTTAAAACTGATGAAGTCAAACAAATGATATTCTGTGCAAACTTTTTCCATGGGTATGTATTCCCCTAAGAGTAATTAGAGAATATGTACTACATCAGACTCACGGAAGGACTAAACTCTTTGATAAATGATGAAGGTTGAATTTTTGGTTGGCTTGTGCCATTTTTTTTTCCCAGATAAAAATGCTTCCTAATGCACTTCAGTTAGGAAAATTTTCTACACATGACAAATACTATGAGTTTATTATTCTGTTAGCCATAGGTGCATATATACTTCTTAATTTCATTATGTGTCTGGTGGTCTACAACTTTTGAAGAATTTCCAAAGTCACCTTAAGAACATATTAATTAACATTGCCACTGCTTGACACCTAGCAAAATGTAAAGCTGCTTGATACTATATGAAATTCCAAACAAAATTCTGAGCTTTGAATCTTAATTGTATATTGTATCCATTTAATATACATAAGAGTTACGTTCATACTGCAGTGACCATGAACTAAGCACAGATATAGCATTAAGAATTAGGAACTGCCTGGCCTGAGGTTGCTATGCTATTTAACCTTGTAGGTGTGATTTAACTTGTTTGTGTCACAGTATCTCCTTTTAGAAAATGTGAGCAATTTTGCAGTTAATTTTGCCATGCTCCACAATGGTCTCTGTCTCAGTCTGAGATGTTAATCTTGCTTGTAATTATAGCAGCAGACTGAATTTAGATGTGACTTTGTGTTTGTTGCTGTGGATGTTGTTTTTCATACTGTTTGTTCCATGAAAGTACAAAGGTTTGTGTGGTTTGGTTTTGTTTCGTACAGTTATAGAAATAGTTATTACTAATAGTGAATTTTCCTCAGGTGTACATAAGCAGTGGTGGGGTTTTTGGTCCTTGATTATAAATATTTCCTTGTCATATTTTGATGGCTTGTTGTTTAACATTCAGTTTAGGTTCCCAGGGTAAGATTCACTGCACCTAACTTCAGACATTTACAGCGTAGGCATTTCTGGCTTTACTGCCTCCCACCTCTGTGTTGTGATTCATCTCAAACTGAAATAGACATCTAAAATAGGTTAGAAGCAGTGCCCCTTGAAAGTGTCTGTCTTTATTGAGTTTAAAGGGATCCTGTGGTAATGCACAGAGACACTGGCACTTATGCTGCAAATAAAGACCACCAGAAGATGCTGATATTCATTCCTGCCATTGCTTCCTTGGAAGAAAGAAATGGATAACCTACCTTACATATATTGGCAAGGAGCTTTCAATGTGGAGGTGTCATCCTTGCCCAATAGCAGCCATGTAATTCTCAGCTTCCCACCTGGTATCAGTCCACCTAAGGCTCTCTCTCCATGCCAAATGCTCCTCTGTTGATCTAGCATCCTTGTATAGCCTCAGCACTAAGCTTCCAGCATTTTCAAAATGGGCTATGAGCGCAGAACAGCAAGCAGCAGTCATCTGCTACCATGCAGAAGGGACAAGATTTTGTTGAAAGATGACAGCAGTACTGTGTCAGTATCACAGGGTTTAATTTAGGTTTGACTACATTTTTATGCTTTTGTCAAGTACCTGTTTTTTCCTGATGATCCAGTCCAAGTGTATGTTTTCAGACCATGATCTTTAATAGTGACAGTTCTTTCTTCAGTTAATATCAGCACACACATTTGCTAACTGTCCATCCATCTTCATCTCACTTTTCTAGCTGAAGATACAGGTTAAGTCATAAGAGTGTTAAGAACATATATATTAAACTGCTTATAAATTTGTGGCACTTTCTAGATGCATGGCAAGATAAATCATAAATTATGCTACATAATCACTTGCATGATGAATATTGAAGGGACTTTTTTGCTCTTTGTATATCATCCAGACTTAATGGAGATAAAAAAAACCACCTATTTTTCCTAAGTTCTATCAATACTATCTTTCTTGCTTAATATTCTATCCTACTTTTTTGTTTTCCAAAACACCTTTAAAAAAGAATAAATATGTCTATTGTGAAGATTAAGACTTAGGAAGGCCTTTGGGGAGGGATTTTACATGTTTTGAAGCCATTCAGCCCAAAGGTCAGGAATACTCTGGTTTTTTATTTTTGCCTTTTGGTTCAGAATTTTCAGAAAGATAAATAGGATCATTGACAATCAACATTAAATCAGCATTAATCAGCACAGCATATTCTATGATTGACCAAGTCTGAGTTATGAAGGAGATAAAGAATCAGAAATAATTAGTTTTATTTGAATTCACATTCCCTAGCACTGGAAAAGTGCCTTCCAACTGTGCTTGGATGTCATCGTTTTCTTCCCAGAAAAATGCAACGTTTGCTTCTACTTAATAGGTATGCAGTTACAGGATCTTTCTGTATTTTTAAGATAGCTTGTAAGAGGAAATGAAAGTCTGCTGAGTCAAGAGCTGGAACAGCCATTTGCCCTCAGGACAGTACTGCCTGTTTTGTTTTATAACCCCATGTCTTTTCTGTGTTGGAGAGGTGATTTTAGCCAGTGTCAGCACAGAAACACTCCCACTGCACTTTTGCAGGGGAAAATGGCACCAAGAGGTTAAGGACAAAGGGGAAAAAATAGGATACATTTTTAGAAAAGACATTTTCAGCTTTCTGCCATGACCACTTAATCTTGATAAGGCTATATGTAGTGACAATATAAGGTGTGCACTGTAGCAAAGTCTTGAAGTCTTTTCAAGCTAATATGTTATTACTGATTTGTGGTATGTACTTGCAAGGAAAAAAAGCATTAGAAGGTTTAATTGCTTGTCTTTTGCTATACATGGGAATTTTGCATCATCTAGAGACTACATTTTGTGCATAGAGTTGGAGCAACAGGTCTGATGTTCTCAAACTTGCCCAGTCACTCCAAGTACCTGGTCTGTTATGTGTACAACAGTGAGACCTGATGTGCCAAGTGGCATGTAACAGCATCAGTATCACAGTATCCCAGTATGTCAGGGGCTGGAAGGGCCCTAGAAAGATCATCTAGTGCAACCCCCCTGCCAGAGCAGGATCACCTAGACCAGCTCACACAGCAATGTGTCCAGGCAGCTCTGCAATGGCTCCAGACAAGGAGACTCCACAGCCTCCTGGGCAGCCTGCTCCAGTGCTGCAGCAACTTGGAGAGGCTATTCAAAGACTGAGCATCCTTGAAAATTAGATGAAAGATGTCTTCAACTAAACAACTGAGTTAATTACTGCTTTTGGAAGTATGAATGTAAATATTGTTCCTCTTAAGAGTCCTTCAGCAGATTCCATTTACAAGGGTTGGAATCCCATTTGGAATTGTTGCTTTAGTTAGCTTCAGGACAGAAAAGCTATTAGGGTAAATCTACTTTTGGCAATTTTGTTAGAACATCACTAAAACTTCAATTCTTGCACAGTGTGAAAGAAGGCATGATTATACACTTTGATGAGTTTTATTCTGGTTGTCCATGTTTATACTCATTTCATTCAGAAATAGGTTCAGTGACACTGTGGAAAAAATACAAAATTTTCATTGAGAAAGCAAGCAAACATACCTTCTATTGCAAAGGCCTACTCCTACCCACAATCTTTACTCAAGTGACTACTCCCACATGGGGCTAATCCGTTGTGAACTTTTGCTTCTGATTCAGTTCTTTTAGTTATTACTCAAAGGATCAGTTTAGCAACTTGCATCACTCATTAAGACAAAGGATTTCCAGATGAGCAGAAGTAAAAATAAATGACAAAGACAATTGGCTTGGCACAAACTTTCCTGGCAGCCTTTATCTTCTCGATGTAATTCTGCTACTCATTTGCATTAGTAGTTCACTCTCTTAATAGTCTTTATACTTGTGGAACAGGATACATAACATCTCAGTGTATGTAAAGATTGCAGAATCAGTATAAAATAAATGAATGAATGAAAATTAATAAAATAATACCATTAGAAAGGAAAAAAACAGTTTTTTGAAGGGATGAGAGGCAGGCTACAGAGGATACCTGCTCATAGTCAGCTGTGCTAAGTTGTACTGCTTGAAAACATTATCTCAAATCTGTATCTTCTTTTGTTTCTCCATCCTAGGCCCTAATCCTATTTTTAAACTCACGATGAGGCACATAATGTAAGATGTTCACTTAAAAAGAAAAAAGCCTCTCTGCTAAGGATGATACATAGGCAATGATTATCATCTCTTATGTTCTTTCATAATTTCTCTCATCCTTAATGTACTGTGATCCTTTACTGTAATTTACGCAATTCAGATTCTACAGTTACCAGTAAGAAACAATTCTTATTTTGCCAAGTACAGTGGTGCCACTGAGTGTAATCTTACAATAGAAACACATTAAAGGGTGTAAATAATGAAAGTGATACCTAAGTGGTACGATTTGGAATGAAATAGCAAGCTCTCTGTTTTCATTATTTCTTTGATACTGTCTGAGATGACATTCTTTTTGGTCTTGATTGATCAAGAGTTAATGTTAGATTTGACTGGAACTCTATTAGTAATACTCATAAATGCAGTCAACTGCTCTGATTCTGCATCAAAAAGTGTCTTTCATTCCAAAGAGCCTTTAGACATTTTCTTTAAATACATAGTTAAATCATAGTCAAGGGTTAGGGCTGGGCCAACCACCGACCCAGGGACAGGTATTCTCTATTATCCCCTTTTCCCTCACTCCACGGAGGAAAAGGGGAAATTAACAGAAAGAGAGAAAGAGAGAGAGAGAGAGAGACAGAGACTTGTGAACTGGAAATGAAATTTATAGAATCCTAGAATGGTTTGGGTTGGAAGGGACCTCTGGAGCTCATCTAGTCCAACCNTATATATATATATATATATATATATATATACACACAAAAAAAACCCAAACCCAATGCCAGAACCAACTCCCCCTTGATGGTAACTATGTTACCACTGATGCTGTAGCAGGAGGACTTCAGCAGCAGCTGGGACTCAGACTCGGGAGGCTGGACCTTGGATCTCAGGAACTTTTGTTTCATTACACATTCTCACAAGTTTGCTATCCTTTCCTCCTTTAATTCTCACATTATGTTCGATGTCCAGAACACTTCTATATATTCAAGCATTATGTTTTCAATCAGTTTCTTTTTTTAGATTCACTTAGTGAGTCACTATCATCAACACAACTTAAAAATAGATAAAACTAGTGATTATATGAGGTTCATGTCAGTTACCTAATAAGCTTCTGTGTACAATATTGATTTTCTGATGGTCAAGTTATATAGAGGAAACACAGATCCAGTGCTGAAGAGTTGAATGTTTTAAGAAAAACAGAACTTTTTTTTTCAAAATAATTACAGTACTTGGTAAAATGTCCCAGTATATACCACAAACCAAAAGTATTCTGAAAGGAATTACATTCATATTTGCATGTCCTCTGAAAGCTTCAGGTGTTGTGCTTGAAAGAGAAGCTGCGATACAGAAAACACCTGTTGGAATGTGTTATATACTTTACTGTTGATAGCATACAGTTTATACAGCTAACAGAACAAACTGCTATGCTGTCTACTTGCCTTCATAGGTTAATAGTCAGTTAATTAGGATATGGAGAACAATTAGATGTGTTGTGTGACTTTATGAAGATGTTCATTGCAATTTGATATACAATTTGAATATATTTTGCCTGAACTGTAGTAAAGGTTTAACATGTTTCCAGCCATTACTAGTTTGAGTTCAGTACTCTTTAAACATTCAGACTTTTCAGTTTAAAGCCAATTCAGGGAATTTTAACCAGATGAATAACATATCATATGATGCTCCCTCTATATTGATGCTCAACAGGGGATATTAAAGAAACATAGATTCAAGTGCAGCACTGTAGATTTTGGAGGATTAATAGAGTTTCTATGAGTCTGTGAAGTAAAAGTGATGTGGTCTAGGTTGAATGTGAAGGCTTTCTAATGTTCTGGAAGCCAGCCCCTTACTGCTTATGGAGGAAGGCATGTTTCTTTGACATAGTTTTCCCTGATAAAGACAGAAATGAGAACAATAAGTGTTATGAAGTCCATGGATAATTTCTCACCTAATTTAATAAGAGCTGGTGATTTAAATCTTAACTCAAAACATCTGCTTTTCTGTTGCACTACGTATTCTGAAGAGAAGCTATATCACACAAGGACTGGCACATTAAAAGGCTAAGTATGTTTGTGTATAGAATAGAAGACTACACATCCAAAAAGAACACTAGGGTTTTTTTTTAAGAAGTTGTACCACACAAAGTTTTGAAGAATAGTATCTTATTAAAATGAAAAGTCAACATAACACAAATGAATATGGGTTCAGAACTTGGTAACTCATACATTCAAAAGCAATTGGAACTAAAGCCATTTGGGGAGCACTGCCACATCTCATACTGTAAACATACAAGATTTCTGTTCATATAGGAGATTTTTTTTTCCTCCACTACAAGTCTTTCCCCTCATGGAATAATTAAATCATTAATTGGAAGACTTGTTGGAGCAAGTATTTAAATTGGGATTACATCCTTTGTGAGCACTTGTACCACTGAGCTGTAGCCGTGGTCTGTGTATCTGTTTCTCTGTTTGTCCTGTTGAGCCTGTTCAGTTTCCTTTATTCTGTTCCACTTTCTGCTTGCTTTCAAGCTGTGTTATGTGATACCCAGCTTAGTGGTTGTGGCATTCAATTAGACATGGGAGACCTGGTTTCAGCTCCTTGTTCCAAGCAGATTGCTGAATCCCAGCTTTGGGGCTGCTGGCTTTTCTAAAATGTGACTGTCTTTCTCTGTAATTATGAATACACATTCAGCCATACATCAGTTCATATTTTCTGAATTACCTCTACTTTGACCAATTCCTGAGAGGAAGCTGGTCTCATGAGTTGTGTAAAAACACTGCTTTACACAACTATTTTCAAGCTGATTAAGCATTACACCAAAATTATGCTCTGATTTTATGATGGTCCTGCAAAAACATGCTGTCAGCCAGTTTCACAGTGAGCTAACAAAGTTTTTAGTCATTACTGGAAGCATTTTCACATAAGGTAAAAGTTAGTTGAGAGATAGATCAACAGTTATTGAGACTGTCACTAGAGCACTTAACTTTGGTATTGATCATTTCTTAAACATTTTTGACAATATTTTTTAGAAGTGGACTAGCTTGAGGTTTAGTAATTGCCAATATGGGGAGGTGAACTGAGTATATCACTGTAAAAAAGAATTAAAAAGTCATGGAAGTTGAAGCAAGAGAAGTTCAAGCTCATAGGTACAGCTCTTTAGTAGTAAAAGTAATTGTTTATTGGAGAAATGTTCATGGGATTCTGCACATGAATTCTTCAAATTATGCATTTGGTGAGGAAACTAAGAGGTAGATTTCATCATCTTTCAGGGCAAGCAATCTTAAGTGTCCATAAAAGAAACTTTGTTTATTGCACCATGGGGAAATAGGACATGTTTGGTAGGTAGATTATAAAGGAGAAAGTATCAGCTCAGAATTAAGGTTTTATACTCAGATTACCAACAGTCTGGCATCTTTCATTTGGCCAGTTGATGAGCCTCTTTGCTAATACCAGCATCTAGATCTTCTGGAAGAGAACTCAAAGAGAGGAGAATAATCTGTAATCTGAAATCTAGATCTCAAGAAAATATTCCAGGCACTAGTTTTGCTTTGATACAGTAGATGTTATAGAAACAATATCATGGTAATTATAAGAACTTGTTGGACATCACTAGGAGCTAAGAGGATTTTTTACTCTTTGGCTTACAAAACACAGTTCCTGTGCTACGCACCACACTGGCACACACATTTAAACAGACAGGCATCTCTGCAGCTAGCCAAACTCCCTTCATAGTCATTTTACTTTAGAAGTTGTATTATCTTCAGTTGCTAAAAGCATTAAGATGAAACAGAATAAAAAAGCAGTGGCAGCGTGGCAACTCACTAGGTTTTTAGATTTTTGATGTTTCATTTTGAAAGTACCATTTCTTAAGTGGTCTCTCAGTCTCTCTTTTAATCCTTATGAATAAAATACAAAGTGCTTGACAGACCATGTAAAGTTAGTTTTCCAACCACTTTACATTTTTTACCCTTTACTGAAACCCTACTTATAAAGTTTTCTATATAGAACATTTTTTTTTTTGCTGCTAAAAAGTGTCAAGTTCTTTGGATATTACTTTCTTTAGTGTCTTCATGTAGTTCAAATGATCTGCAATGCTTTTTGGACATTCACTGCAGGTGTTCACAAGTATTATGAACCTTAAAAAGATAACCTTTTAAAAATATATTGTGTATAGTTAATGAGTTAAGCTGTACATCTATAGCTTTGTGAAGCACTATAAATCTCAGAATAAGATTTCCACTATAGTAATGTTAGGTAAACCTTTCCTAATGAGACATACAGACTGAAGATAAGAAAACAGAGTCGGGGTTATTCAGTCTGGAGAAGAGAAGACTCCCAGGAGACCTTCCTGTGGCCTTCCAGGATCTGCAGGGGCTCCAAGAGGGCTGGGGAAGGACTTGTTAGGCTGTCAGGCAGCAAGAGGACTAGGGGAATGGATCCAAGCTTGAGGAGGGGAGATTTAGGTTGGATGTTAGGAGGAAGTTGTTCCCCAAGAGGGTGCTGAGCCACTGTGCCAGGTTGCCCAGAGAGCTGGTGGCAGCCCCAGCCCTGGCAGTGTTGCAGGCTAGGCTGGCTGGGGCTGGGAGCAAGCTGCTCTAGTGCCAGCTGTCCCTGCCCAGGGCAGGGGGTTGGGACTAGAGGAGCTGGAAGGTCCCTTCCCACCCTGACAATTCTATGATTCTAAAAAGAATTAGAAAACAACAAGAAAAGAGAGGCTTATAATGTGTATAATAAACTGTCTATAGCTCTGTAAACAGTCTCACAAATATTTATTTCCCATTATTTGCAGTCTGTAGTAGAATTTAAAAAACAAATAAACATAAAAAATACTAACTTGGTGAGCAATACACTGTTGCTTTTATGTGGGCAAGATGGTAAAAAAAAACAACACCCTACCCCACCTTCCTGTTATTTAAAGCAAGTTGCTATGTGTTAACAAAGCTGTCAGCAACTGAAATGGTAAAATTGTTGTTGTTATCAAATCCAGCTCTAAACTGAGCACAAGGCATGCTTCAGGTTAGTCAGAAGACGTCCTCTGTTTTCACCGTGCACGCTTGCTTGAAATGAAACTGTGTGTTATTGGTTAACTGGGGTGCTTAGCATAATCACTTTGCAAGGCTGTGGTGGAGGGAGGTGATTATCACTGAGAACAGATGGGCAGGTCCAAAGCATTGCCAGATTCTGCACAAGCTCCATGTACTGTAGGTTCTAGCTCTTTTTTCTTCATCCTTTCTAATTTTTATACGTTGTGCCTATTTTGAAGGGCTAGCTGAGCTAGAGGTCAGGGAGTGATGACCTTACAGTTTAGCTCACAGATGTAGGAGTGGGGAATTCAAAGCACTGTCACTATACATCTGCACGGATGGGGGAAACTGCTTTTTGTATCATTGCCTCCCTAAATGTATGAAAGGATTTATCTCCAAGCTTAGCACTGCACTCTGCATCTGTAGCTCTCTGTGGATTGTATTGTGTGTGTGACCAGAAATGATATTCTCAGATATGAACACTGTCTCTGCCTCTCCTAAAGTGCATCCTCCTAATGGGACCCGGTTTTATACTTTTCAGGTAAGTGAGCTTTAATAACACTGAAATGATTTTTCTTGGTACTTAAACAATAGGTAAACTTTGAGTAAGAGAAGCTAATAGGTTAAGAAGCTTACGTGTTCATTAGTTTTATATTGGTAGGAGAAAATACATAAAAAATCAGTATCATCACAATAAGTTTGCTTCTTTAAAAAACAGCTTGTAAATTGTTCCTAAAGAAACATAAAAATGTATTGACCATGGTTTTGCTGTTGATTGTAATTTCTTTCTATTTTTATTATGTAATAATAATATATTATTATATTACCATCTTACCATTCATTATATTTATAGTTCCTTAGACAGACTCACACTGTCTTTCTGTATAGTTCAGATAAGCACTGTGTTGGCATTGTCAGAAATCCCAAATTTCTATACAAAAAAAATATTTTAAAAACTTTGTGTGTTGTACCTGTCTGGAATTTTTTTCTATTAACCCTGAATGTAGTTTCATGCTAGCTGCTGTTGAATTTGATTGGTGTGGATAGTAATCATATATGTGCAAGTGACAGAACAGCAGAATCTATTGTTAGGATTATTAAGGTTCTCAGTTTTAAGCCAAGTGTTTCCTCATTCAGGTAAATAACCTTGTGTGCTTGGCTAAAGGTAAGATTGTATTATGTACTTTAATGTGCAAACCAGTCTAATTACAGCCATCCTTCAACAGCATTTAATTAAAAGAAATCTTCAGTGACTTGGCTCTGGAAAACTATGTAATCCTACATTAAGATGTAACAATAATTAAAGAAAACCACAACCCCCTGCCCCAGCTGCTTCTTATAGCTCTCTGGCCCTGCAGGGAAATTCAAACACTCCACTATTTAAAGTGGCACTTGCTTTTTCAGCTCAGCCTCTGCTACAGTTAGGATTTAAATAACCTTCCCATTCGTGATCGTGTAATGGTTTTGTCTTTTTTGGGTACTTCATGCTACTGGAGAGTGTTGTCTTAATATGGAATATATCCTTGTGTATGCCACCAGAGCAAACAATCTGGGGCAATTAAACACTGATCATAAAATGCATGGCAAAATTCTTTCACAAAGTACAAGTACCCCATTCTTTGGCTCCAATAACTGCATTTCTTTATTGTCTTCTTTTAATCCATTGTTGGAATTACACTGTCTTGCCCTTCTTACAGTGATGTCAAATGACAGTTGAGGGCTGTGCAGAAAGAGTGGCATCCTCCTAACAGTGACTATCTGCTGATCCTGGCAGTGATTCAGAGACATGAATGCCCCAGGCCTGTTCCTCTACAGCATGAGTACTTTTTTCACACACTGACATCTAAATATTCTGTACAGCCTCCTGTAGCTATGCTCTTAAACACAATTCCTGACGTCAGGTATTCTTTCTCAGTGTGAGTAGTTGAAAAAGTCACTAAAATTAGGATGCTGGGTTGTCATACCAAATTGACTCTTTTATTGTATGGTGCCTTATGAAAGAAAGTGCTAACAATGAAGTATATATTTATTTTTTTACAGTATATATTGTTGCTACTAGCAATCCCTGTGATTACTGTAGACATTATCCCACATACAGAAAACACCTCTTTGAAAAATTGTTTCTTCTGCTGATTTTTAAGCTGAGAGGACAATAAAGAAAAGGGGAATAGAACTGAATTTCCTGTTGCATTCTGAATACTTGAGTGAGCAACATAGAGTTAAATGACCTTGGAATGTAAAGCTTCTAATTCAGGAGAGTCTGTGTTCTAGAATGGCTTCATGTTAAAAGAATCCCTGATAAATTTAAAAAATTGACCAAGAAAGCCTGTATTTTCCTTTGATGCCCTCTTTAAATTACTTTCTTTTTTGCATTTATTTGTTTGCATATGTGTGGTATAAAGAAAGATAAGTGAAGCAACTTCCCAGTTCTTCCAGTTGGCTTCCTTTGTTACTCTTTGCTTCCTAGCTTTTGAGCACCATGCTTGTGGTATCTTCTTGTTCCCTCTAAGTTGTAATTGCTGAGAAGGACTTCATATGACTCTTGTTAGTTGGTTTGATCTGTTTTAAACTACTTTCACCTTTTGCTTTCTGATTTGCTTACTTACCTACCTGTTTCTGTATGTTGCATTGTAATGTGTTTGAGACAGAGAATCCTTTCCATTTGAAGAGCTTTCAAAGTTATGGGACACCTTAGTAGTTCTTAATTCAAAATATATAGATGCTGGTATTTAACCTAAATGTATGAAAATAATATTAGCAAAGCCAATGTCTAGCATGTTTATAACCAAACCAATACAAAAATTGTGAGATGAGGGCCTGAACAATGAATAATGGAGAGTAATGAGTGATTAAGCTACTGAATTAATTGTACATTGATGCAATGAATAAGCAGCTGAATTAATTGTACATTGATTCAAAAATGCAACATATTAATTAATTCAGCAACAAAAATGGTACCGAAAGAACAAAGATACAAATTGTAACTTTATTATCAGTGTTTCAAGTGATATTCTTAGGAAATAAAACTGAATAGGTCTCTAGTGGCCAGAGATGCATCTAGCAGAGCACTTGGGCTGGGGAGAATCATCCTTAGTGAATATTTCTACAAGTTTCTGAGCATTTATTAAGCTCTTAATTCAATGTTTTGCATAGCATTTCTTGACCACTAATTGCAACATTAAAAATTATATTTTCACCTGCAATGGCATGGGATTAATAAACAGTCTTTTTCATTTCCCCCTCTCACTTCGTTGTGTTTTATTAGCTTCTGTAGTCTCCAGGATACCTAGTGTTCAGAAAAAATATTGTATTTGAAAATGACATCAATATCTGCAACTCTCTAGAATCTATGAAATTCCTAGTGCCTTTGTTCTGCTCAGGAAATCTGTCCTGAAATTCTGCAAGTGTTGAAGATGTGATTTGGTTCAGTATATTTGCTGAAGCACCAGCTATAATTAAAAGAAGCTTAAGCCCTGATCCCTAGACTATGCTGGACTAAAGCAATTAAAATACAAAACTATATAAGATGATGTTATATAAAGAACCTATATACTGTATGAAAGGAAGGAGTTGTAATGCTATTATGAAGAAGGTTTAGTTTTATAACTAATGTAATACCAAAGTTTAGTGCTTTGTGTTTCCATATCTCTGTTTCATCTCAATTTGCTTATGCCAACCTTGGCAAACTTTATAACAGAAAGCTGTCTGGATAAGTTGGTTTCCCAACAGTCAGTCCCACAGTGAGCATGTATCTTCCATGAACATTGAAAACATCAAGGTCCTTGCCTTGCTCTCTGGTTGATCTTACATTTCACTCTGTTTTGCAGTTACTTGCATAAAATTATAATTTAGGTAGAAAAGTTTGGAGTAGAAAGGAGATATTTTTAACTTGGCTATTGGATATGAAATGGGAAATGCTAGTGCAATGAAAAAATATTTTTTAATCAAAGTGTTCTTATGGAGAACTTGAGGGTGGGTCCTTCTTTATGAAAGCATGGCTCAAGGGAGCTAATTTTGAAACTTCAGATCTCAGTTTTGTAATGCTGCTCTGATCATGTAAAAGCAAATGAAGTGTTCCTTGGTGTTTATCATAAATATTTTTTATCCTCTGGATTTGGTTATCTACCCAAATGCATGTGACTACTGACTTGCACAACTTCTGAATATTGGAAATACCTTCACATTGAACACGATGGTTATTGTAACACAATTTGAAATGGAAAGAGCCTTTTTCTGTTCCAGCATCTTTGCAAAATTGTATAAAAAATAGAAGAGAGTTAAATATTTCTGTGAGCAGTATTTTTAACTCTTAGGACTTGGGGTTTCATGGATCCAACTTCATCTTCAGATTTGAAATCACTAGTATGTAGTACCACTTTCCCTGCCTGTTAAACACAAGCTTTCAGTAAGTGGAAGCAATACTAGTCCATTTTATGTTCAGCTAAGATTTTTGGTTTATAAATGAACTCTTAGGAAAACTCGAGTATACTACTTTTTGCTAACAAGTAGTGAAATAAGGGCTGGTCTTTTCTGGAACCTTGGGAGGTTAAAGCAGTTTTTTTAAGTTATCTGATGATCAGAATGCCTATAAAAAAAAATAAAAATACTTTCTTACATACCTGCAGAGAAATCCTAAAATACTCATATGGCATAAAAATGGAAATAAACTGTGAATTACTGTAAAAGTGCATGGCTGATGAAAGGTTTTAAACTGGGTTACTGGGAAACTGGGAAACATTTCTGTACATAAAACATGTCTATCACCATGATACTGATTTTTATTTCTTAGCAACCAAATGTTACACTCAAGTGATAGTGAATTAACTAGACAATGTACTTTGAGCTGTGTGAAAAAACATATTCTATATACAGATAGACTCATTAATTTTTCTTCTGAATTCCTGTATTAATAGTTCAAATGAACAGAAGTTCTGTTTTATACTGTCTTGTAGTTTTATTGTTTCAGTAATTCTTTTATAGATCTTCTTATGTGGGAAGAGTAAATAAAACAAAACCCCTCTCCTATTAGAAAACATATCTTGGTAAAATTTGTATTTTCACTTATTAGCAACATTTATCATTAGGTTTTGCTTTGAGCAGGTATGGCATACTGCTACTCTATTCCATAGATGATAACTTTTCTTTTTCCTCATTTGCTGCCTCACATATTTCTATGCAGTGTAACTTAATATCAAAGACTACAGCTTTTGCATTTCTTTGCAGAAATCTGCAGTTCTATGAAAAAAAAGATACTTTTGGTGATGCAGACGGGCTATTAGTCACCTTGTATCTGACATGAGCACTCATACCTTAACAGAATTGTTGGAAAACCTGTATCTGTGCAGACTGAATTGCACACGTAGCAAATATCTCCTGTAAAGCATGCAGAATAGGACCAAACATTTGTCTGTAGTTTCAGTGCTGTGTTTTCTGCTCCACAGAAGAGCTGTGGATTTGGATATTATGTCAAACTCTTCAGCTGGCTGAGCATATGGGCAACTCTTGCCATCAACACTCTGCCAGCCATGGGATTGCTTCCTTAGTTGTGCCTAAATAACTCCTTTCCTCTTCTAAACACACTGGCCCAGTATGCTTTTTGAAACCATGTAAAAGTACTAGAGGCACATGCTTTGTGAAAGCTGCAAGTCTCTAGTCAGTTGGTAACTTGTATGGGTAATGATGATAACCAGCACTAAAAGGCCAACAGGAGTCAACTGAATAATTGCTTTTGTGTTTTGAAAGTTGTGGTACAGCTCATGTAGGTTGTTAGAGACTTCAGAAGGTTTGAAAGCTGTGTTAGTGAATATAAATAATAGCAGTGGCAGAAAGGCTTGCAGTGAGGTGGTGTGAAAGACTTGTGACATATTAACAGTGACAGAAAATAGTAATATTGAACCAGTGCTTTACCATGTAGCCAAAAACAAAACAAAAAATCACTAGGAAGTCTGGGTAGTGTCAAATGCATGAGACTGTAATCAAGTGATTTGCATTGCAGATAACTTGGAAATATTTATAGCTGTATAAGTGGGTCTTGTATAGGAATTGCAGAGCAATAGTGTGAAGAACGAGACTGGGGAAGGGGCTGGAGGGGAAGCCATATGGGGAAAGGCTGAGGGAACTGGGACTGTTTAGCCTGAAGAAGAGGAGACTCAGGGGGGACCTTATCGCCCTCTACAACTACCTGAAGGGAAGTTGTAGTCAGGTAGGGATTGGGCTCTTCTCCATGGCAGCTAGTGACAGGACAAGACGCCATGGCTTGAAGCTGCAGCAGGGGAGAGTTAGACTGAACATTAGGAATCACTTCCTCACACAGAGGGTGAGTGGGCTCTGGAATAGGCTGCCCAGGGAGGTGGTGGAGTCACCATCCCTGGAGGTGTTTAAGAGAAGATTGAATGTGGCACTGAGTGGCATGGTTTAGATGTTGTGGTGTATTGGGTCATAGGCTGCACTTGATGATCCTGGGGGTCTTTTCCAGCCTTGGTGATTCTGTGATTCTGTGTGATTCTGTGTGCTTAGAGGCTCTTTTTGAACTCAGAAAGAAATGACAAATTTCTTACAAGTGAGAGTTATTTATTCTTATTTACTATTATTATTCTGTTATATGTTTTTATTAACTGTTTTGTGAACAACAAACTTAAAACTTTTCTGCTCCAGTACTGACATGTTAATGCAGTGTTAATCTGAGTGTACCCCAAAATATTAATCTTCTCTATAGCCAAGCAATTATAAAATTTTGAAGGAGAAATATTTTAAAATTGTATGCATTAAAACATAAATAAACTTTTGATAAGTTTCATCTGTTAGTGCTGTTCATTTATTTATTTATTTGTAATGGAGAATACTATGAGCATTTGTTGATCAGTCTAGGTATACTGACAACTACTAGGTTTAATCATTTTACTGAATTGGTGAGAATGTGGCACTTAGACCCCCAAAATGGAATAGAATTATTTAGGCTGTCAGGAAAATAAGAACATCATCTGTTTGGCTAGAAAGCACTAAAACTGTGTTATTGTGCAGTATTTAATGCAATGTGACTGAAGTATCTAGAGAAATAATTTGCAAAAGGGTTTGGGTTTGGGTGGGGTTTTTTTGCATAGTTCTGGTTTGCCAGAGAATTGTGATTTGTGGCCATCAGTGTTCAATGTCCTCACCACTAGCAATCCTGTCTGCACTCGTGACACAGGGAGTATCTTTGAAAAGCTACTTGTTTTCTGTTTAGCTCCTGAGTTTTCACTGGAGTCATGCCCCAGCTGCCACCATATACCCTCTTCATGCTTAAAAATGTTCCAGTTTTTTTTCTAGCCAGACAATAAAATGGTCTGACAGTTTTTATGAATATGCTGCTCTGCGTGAACTAGGAAGCCTGACTTGACTGAATATTCACTGACTGCTTTGATACATATATTTGCATCCTCCTCTGGGTGGGAACACGTATTGCTTAAGGAAGAAATGAGAAACATTATGGTTCTAAGATAACCCTAATTACCATGAATTTGGTTGTGGAAATCAGGAAAACAAATACTTCTCCCCAAAACCTACAAGATGAAGCTAAACATATGCACATGCACAGATACATGCTTTCCAAAAACAGTTAAGTAAAGAATCAAGCACAGAAGGATTCTGTCTGTAGTGTTTCTCAGTCATAGAGACTTAGTCAATTATGTTTGCTCCAAAACTATGAGTAAGCAAAGAATACAGGACCTTAAAATACATACATAAAAATAAAATAGAAAGAGCCTAAAGGCTTTATGTCTCAAGCCAATATTCATGTAAATTTTTCTTTTGCCTGTCATACAAAAATATTTTGTCCATGTAGTAGCATTTTTTCACATGTTGAAACTGCACAGTACCCAAGCAGAGCAGTCAGTGCACCTTTCCCATGCGGAATTCCTGTCACACAGAGTGTGGCCAAATTGACTTTGCAAAGTAATGGAGTAAAGAGTCAGAAAGTACCTTTCCTTTTTTCTGCCAGAAGCACTGGGACTAAAACAGAGCTGCTATTTCTTTTGCAGCTGTTATTGGATGTCACCAATAAAAGCAGAGAACCAGCAGGAGGAATAGCAATGGGAGTGTTTTTCTTCTGTTCCAGAAATAGGATCATGGTAGAGTTTCTGAATCATAGCTAGAAACCATGTTTCTGGCTCAATTTCAGAAGTGCCTTCAGTGTTGGATTCTGAAGCTGGCCTTCTATTACCATAATTTGCATAGAAAATAAAACCAGAGGGAGAAATGTACCAATATTTTCCAGAACAGTAACAATACTAAGGATTATTACAAAACAAGGTGTGTTATTTTGCTACTGTTTGGTCCATTCTCTTAAGTGAACACAGGCTTTGTAGAAGGAGGTAGCAGAATGTTTGGATAATAAGCTTTCTTTATAGAGAAAATTAGAACAATACAGGCATAGCCTATTCTGAGAGCACAGATTGTGTCTCTGTAGATTAGCATCCTGAACATCCTGTATAAATTGTGATGATAACCCACTGGCAATGGCATGGGTTTTCCCTTGATGAATATTACCAATCTTGCTATGCAGCACTGCTAAAGCTTTCCCATCCCTGTCTGGGATGAGTGTAAGTAATGTGCTAATTTCATTTTACATTTTAAATGTATTCCAGGTAGTTGTCTCAGATCTAGATTCTACTGCCTCCCTCTCTGTGATTTGCTGCACACTGGAGCAAGTAGAGGATAGTACCACTTCCTGCTGTTTAGTAAAAGAGGAGTTTTAGGATGGAAGTTTTCATTGCTGTCTTGACTAGCTTTTAGTACCATGTATAACTTCAACATCAGAATTAATCTCAGTACAGCTTTTACTGTCTGAAAGCCTGAATTAGTCAGCTATAAGAATGTAAATTTAGCACTCTACATCAGCTGATAAGTCTATGATAATTAAATATCCTTCAGGAGCTGGAAATACTGTATATCAGCCTTTTGAAATGTTTTTGGCTTGGAGAAAGATAGAGTCTGGAGAAAGATACAGTCTAGAGAAATATATAGTTGCATAGAAACAACTTATTAGACTTGGAAAAAATAGTAAATGGAGTTAGGATAATTACTAACTAGCACAGTATTCACTTTCCTTTATATAAAGCATTTTGAACTTGGTCTTTTTTGTACATAGTTCATAAATTTGTAAGGCAAGATGATCTATTGCTTGCCTGTTATTCCTGTACCATTTACTCACACTGTCTTCATTATCAACAGCAGAGCTCAGTGATCTATCTGCACATTTCTTCTTTTTCTTACATCTTCTTATGACAAGGAAAAAAGCAGATGAAGACAGACAGTGCAAAATACTTGGCATGTTGAACTGTCCTATGATTGAAGGCAAGCAATAAAATGTGTGATTTAAATAGTTTTAAGTTGAGATGTCAATACATATTTTTGCCGAGGAACTTAGCCTATAGAAATGACTATTTGGGGGAAGTTACTGTGATAGAAGCATTAAAGTAAATATTCCAATTTTACCTTTATTCATAGGTCGTATCATTTTGAGTGGAGTTGTTTTAAGTCACCAACTTTTTAATGCTAAATTTCTTAGTAGTTATTGTTGTAAATAAATTTTATTTCACCTCATCTTTTCCTGTCTAGTTCAATATTCAGTTGGCAGCTATGCTTAGGACTATGAGGCTAAGATTGTTTTGAAATGACAGCTGACATAATTCAGTTGATTCTATGATTCACTCAAATATGTAAACAAACAAGGAAAAAATGGATTTAGTTTTTCCACTGAAAGAATTAGAACTACTGCTTCATGGAAGTTTAAGCGATCTGTTGAAATTTTTTCACTAGGAGGAATTAGACAGTTTGATATGACTAAGAGTGCTTGGTCCTATGAAATGTTTTATTTATACTGACAGGTCTAACAAGGTATGAGTTGGTTTTGTGTTAAATTTTGTTTTTAACTAAGTATACTAATACTGCATGCATGGTGGTGGCACAGTGTGAGGAATGGCTTTATCTACACCAACAGTTGGTGCTGAGCAAATCAGAGTGATTAGATGTCAATGGCTCTGAAAATGTATTGAGGGTGTGATTACATTATAGAGATACACTTGTGCTATCAGCCTAACCAAGGTGTAAAGGAAGCTACTTGTTCTGCATTCCTGTGCTTATGTCTACATTAGTAAATAGTGTGGCAGAATAAAAGTTAATCTCTAGAGCACAAGAGGACAGTTGATGTCTGTGTCATCCTCATTTGAGGACTGGGTAGGTTATTTTGGAATAGATCTAGTCGGCTCCCATTGGCTGAATGGATGGAAAGCATGAGGTACACTCCCAGATATCACCTATCAGTTTCATTTCATCCAGGAGGCATCTAGTTAAGGCACTCTGAAATAATTTCATGATATTCACAAGAGAAAGTTGAGACAATGAGGAAATTTGCTTCGGATCTCTTGATGCAAACTAAAACACTAATGTAGACTTGATTTCTGTAATGGCAGGCTCTTGATAAGTGTTTCAGAATAAAGGCTGAGTTCAGTGAGTCCCAAATCATGTTATGGGAGAGCATATTACTCTGAAGAAAAAAACAGCAACAAACCAAAACAAAACAGAAAAAAAACAGTGACAAACCAAGACAGAAAAAAGCCAACAACAAAACTATTGTTGGAAGTGTCTCACAGTTCCCTGCTTCCTTTCTTACACTTCCAAGAACAGCAATACATGGCAACTCTTCACAGACTGCATCTTATTTCCCTATTCTGAGCAGCACAGCTCCATTGGAGGCTGAGGTTCAGGACCAGTTTCATCCTCTCTCTCACCTGTGGCTTCTGAGGAGATTCAGAAAAGTTCTCTGCAACCAATTCTCCTGTGGTTACACATGATTTTTTAATACACATGATTTTTTAATAGTCATAGGCTATTTGTAGAGGGAAGCTTAGTTGTCTGGATGCATGGAAGTATCATAACATATTAGTGTCAAATTTCCTCTGTAATCTTTATAAAACAACAAATGACTTTTTTATTCAACAAGTGGAGGGTTTCATGGGATAATCTAATTTTAAATGCCCTTCCCTTTTAATGTAAATGTCTTCTACTTAAATATAATGCTTACCTGTAAAAATTTCTTTATGTCATTCCTCCAAGTGGAAAATAAACGAAACAAATCTATTACTGCCTTTAGTCTATGTTATGCTGCAATTTTTATCAGCTCTTTGCTTTCCTGTATAAACAGAGAAATTTGATGGGCACTGAAGTCTTCTACTGCCAGTTTCTGGTCCTATTTGAGTCTCTTCAATGTTCACTGGACTATATTGAGAACTTTTCTAAACAGCTCTGGACACATAGTCCCCAATTTGTGGGCATGGGCATCTTTCCTTAGCATTATGCTAAGAAAATGTGCTGGCATGACCCTGCACTAGGCAGTATTAGATAAATGGCTGCCTCTTTAGGTTCATTCTTATCACAAAACTAAGCCAAATGTGATTCTTATCTCTTTAAACAACTATTACTTTCAGAAGGAAGAGCAGTTTGCACTCTTCTAGTCAGTCAGAATCACCAACTTAATCATGATCCCAGTGCAGCCTGTGACTCTATCTCAAGAGTAACAGTGGTGAGCTTTACTAGAATAATAGTGTATTTAGTGTATTGTAAGAATTTAAGAAGGAAAGGAAATTCAGAAGTTCAAAAGAAATGCTTGTGAGAAAATCCATGCTCTTATTTATCAGTCTTTTAAAATGAAAGTTTAAATGAGGAGTTAGCTGTCCATTTCTACTGTACAGTGGTTGTACCAAATGCATTTTGGCAAGTCTGCATTTATGAAATCATCCCTGGTAATTCCCTGTTCAGCAAATAAAAACTTAACAAATGTCCTACATCTCTTCAATTCAGCAAAGGGCTAAATTTAGGTCTTTTGAAGATCACTAGTATATGTAAGAGAAAAAAACTGAGAGACATGAATTGTTTTTATCAAAGATAGGGTTCTACCAAGGGACAATGAGCATTCATTTCAATCTTGAGAAGCTTTAAGTGAGAAGGACCCATAGTGTGGTTGAAGAATGTGCTGGAAGCTTTCCTATGGCAGCTGCAGAGTGTGAGATCCAAGTCACAAATTGGATTGCATTTCTCTCACACACAAAAAAAGGATATGGATATTTTGAAATTTAAATCCCACTCATTTCATGTACCAGCTGCTTTATCACCATTTAGTCTGCATTTATTCCACTTAGTTCTGATATAGTTACAGTTCTTTTAAATTTCATTGAACACGACAAAAATATACATTCAGATAGCAGCTGAGTGTACAGTGTAGTATGACTGGATGCTATAATGTACTAAAGGAATAATTAAAATGTTTTCATTTCATATGTTCCACATATTTGGGAAAACCAAGCATGTTAACTAAATTTTTCACCTTATATGTGCATGAAACCAGTGTAAGGGTGGAAAATCAAACCCATTATTATCTTCCACTTAATATCTTCCAAATACCAGTGTTAGATTACTTCCTGACAGGGTTTAATTAACAAGTCTGGAGATTTTTCCTGAACTAAGGATCGAGATTCTTCAGAAAATTCAACTGTGAATTTGTCTGACCAGGAGAAAGCTGCCAAGCTCATCATCATTATTTTACTTACAGTGTATGTGTGTCTTTGTGCATGAGGTGTGAGAGTTTCAATTCTCAGTGTGTGAGTCATTTCAATTACATGTACAATTTTTATAAATGAATGAGCATAGCCAAGACCTTTTTTTTTACTAAGTGAAGGTACACTCTTCAGATTAGAAGTCAAGGGAAATATAGCTTCCCCTCATTTGTCTCTCTTTAGGGGACCTCTGGGGACTCATCTTTCTAATATCAACATTTAACCTTTGCTTTCAGGGCAAGGTTCATCTTACTTGATAGTCTATATCTGTACCATGAAGCTCAACCCAGACTTCTAATCCTACTTGCATTTCCACCACCCTTATATATTATATATATATTATATATATATTATATATTATATATATATTATATATATTATATTCTAAGATTTTGAGGGCAGCTGAGGATGGTTATCTTTGATTTTTTACATGCTGAGTTCTGGTCAAATCAGACTTACTTGCAGTGTCCAGCAGCTTAAGAGTGAACTTTTGTTTTGTTTTTTTAAACTTAGCTTACGTTTTTACATTTTTAAAAGTTAAGGAGTAGGTTATTCTTGATTAAAATGTAATGTCTTCACTGTATACTTACTTGGAGGAAAGCAAATATTAATATGAAAAATGTATATTTCAATCACCTTTTGAAAAAACGGATAAAGATCTGCTTGAGGGTAGGGAGGCACTGCAGAGGGACCTGGATAGGCTGGAAACCTGGCCTCAGGCCAATGGGATGAGCTTCAACAAGGCCAAGTACTGGATCCTACACTTTGGTCACAACAAGGCCATGCAGTGCTCCAGGCCTGGGGCAGAGTGGCTGCATTGCTGCCTGCCAGAGAGGAACCTGGGGCTGCTGCTCCATAGTCAACTGAACACGAGCCAGCAGTGTGCCCAGGTGGCCAAGAAGGCCAAGAGCATCCTGCCTTGGATCAGGAATAGTGTGAAAAGTAGGAGCAGAGAAGTGATCACCTCCTGTCCTCAGCACTGGGGAGGCCACACCTAGAGTATTGTTTTCAGATTTGGGCCTCTTTACAAGAAAGACCCAGAGGCATTAGAGTGTGTCCAGAGAAGGGCAGCAGGGCCCTTTTTCACTGAAAGGGTTGTTAGGCACTGGAACAGGCTGCCTGGGGAACTTGGGGAGTCACCATCCCTGGAGATGTTTAAGAAATGTATAGATGATAGGGGCTGGTTTAGTGGCAGATAGTTGGACTTGATGATCTTAGAGGTCTCTTCCAACATGATGATTCTGTGATTCTGTAAGATAAGCTGATAGCAAGATCTGATGTGGTGTTGTCTGATCCTTTCTTGCCTAACATTATTTTGAGATAAAGACATGGACTATTACTTTGTGCTATTGAAATAAACACCACTGATTTTTATATCAAAGGTTAGNATGTGGTGTTGTCTGATCCTTTCTTGCCTAACATTATTTTGAGATAAAGACATGGACTATTACTTTGTGCTATTGAAATAAACACCATTCACTGATTTTTATATCAAAGGTTATGTTTATTACCATGGTAATACTGGGGTTTCCAGTGAAAAACAGATGTTGTTTGGGTTTTTATATCAATCTTCCTTTAAAAAACACATCTAAAACCAATGTTTTCTTACATTTCTAGTAGAATTGGCTATGCTTTTGAATTTGAATACTATCTCTCTATGATATGTTTACTTTGCTTGTATTGCTGAAGGAAATTTCTGTCTGTTTAATATTCAAAACAGGTTTGATACAATCCTATCTGTCAAGAATTGAGAGACAGATCAAAACAAAATGAATTATGTCAAAGTTTACATACCAAGAGATCAATCTTGAGTTAATGGTATAGAATGCTTTATAAGAACCATGTATTAAATTGTCAGCCATTTAAAATGCTATATGATTCTTTTTGGATGAAAACAAGAACTATAGAGGTCATTTTTATGAAGTCACAGAGTTTAAGGGAAAACTTGCTTAATTTTCTACCTTTAGTCTAATCTTGACATTAGACATCAACCTGGTGAAATGAAACCCTTCTACTTGGTTAAAGGAATTCTACATTTGTAAGAAAACAAATTAGACATGTCACTGAAATTCAATGGAATTTTTCACTTTTCTGAAGTGATAGAGGTTATTTCTGCAGAATTCAAGTACTACTCTATTGAACAAACAAAGTATAAGGAGCTGTTTGATTATGGAAAATGAACATTATCTCTCATATTAAGATGTAATTGTAAAAAACAATTGTAGATTTCACCAAGCAGTAAGACTGAAATTTGCTCTTTTCTGCCATGCCATTTGGTTCAATACTGAAATCCAGCATGAGAAGGAGGTAGTAATTTCTAGATGTGCACCCAACAAATAAAAGCATACATCCAATAAATAAAAGCATACATCAGGCATAACAGAAGAGGCATCTTCCCTTTTCTCCTCTAGCTCTGAAGAGTGAGCTTTTCCTCAAGGAGAAGGAGCAAAGAACTGCAGCTTTATTTCATTGCTACAAGCTGTCTGTGATGGTCATAGCAGTGATCTACAGCAGCTTACAGATGCTGTCACCTGGATAGTAAAGTAATACACATGTGGATCTACTAGGTTCTTGAAATCTTCAGTGATTTGGTTCTAGAGTCTTATGGTTAAGCCATTTGTAGCATACAAATGCAATGGCTTTAGATAAACAGCTGGCTGGAAAATATTTTACCAGGTCTAGGACACAATGACTGTTCTCTGAAGAAACCAACTGTGTAACTGCAGGGGTCTAAGGTCTTCTACTAATTCTAGGAACAACAAATTAGTGAAGAAATTATCAAGACACTGTCTAGAAAGAGAAGGAGAACTGGTCAGTGACTGTCACAGAGTAAAAAACTACACTGAGTGTAGTTCTGAGATTATATAGATTATATGAGCCTAGTAGTAGTTTAGAACATATATCCTTCATGGTTTTTTTTCTTATCCTCATGAATGTTGAACCTTTTCTCAGTATCTCAGATCTTTTAAAAGGCCTGTATTTCAAGTGAGTTAAATATTTGATGTAGAAAGGCTACAGTCTGTTGGCCAAGTATGACTTCCAGAGGGACAGAAAATGCCACTCGTTGTCAAAGGGGCTCTGTGGAATTTTTCTTTCCAAATATCAGTTGGCTCCAAATCTTCCTTGCTTAAAGTCAAAGCTGTTTGAAACCTGTATAAGGCAGAAGCAAGTGCAAGGGGTGTTGGGGGTAAAAATTTAGTCTTTGCCTTCAACATGGAGTGGCAACACATGAAAACTCATTTCAGGGCTAATTAGGCATGCAGCAAGAACTGTAGCTAAGACACTCCTTAGTTCACCAATACAGTTTACTCCCATATAACAATTAAGAATCTTGAAAATGATTAAAAACTGAACAGGATCTTCCACAATATCAAATATTTCATGCATTAAAGCTGTAGGTGTAAGCTTTCTTCTGAACATACCATTAGATAAAAGGCAAACTGATCAGTGTCTTTATCTATTTTTTTTCTAAGCTATCAGGTAGATTGCTATCTTTAAAGTAGTTTAGAAAATGTTTAAAGAAGTTGTTTTGTAGCAAACAGTAACACTGGAGAACAGGGGCTCCAAAACCAAATAATCATCTGTTCTGGCAAAGCAGATGTTGAAGTGGAATGATTTTTTTGGTAGACCCATAAATCTAAGACACCATATTTATTGCAGCCCCTGGCAGAACAGATGGAACTCAGTGCTTCTCAACTTGCTAATTAAACACAAATTAAATCTCGTTTCTTATCAGCTATTGTTTGCCTTTCTCTTTCTTTGTTAAGGGTAATGACAAGAAGGCATATAATGCTCTTGACTTCCCTCTCCTCTTTCCTTGCTTCTTCCTACTCCATGTGCTAATTTCCTCAAGAAAAGCTAAAATTTTGCATATTTTAAGAGCTAGAAAGGTAAAATGCTTTAAGAAATTCATGCTTCCTTCACAGCCTACACATTTTTGACATTCTTGTGCTTTGTGGGGTAGAAAGAATATTTTTCCATTCGAAGTCCCACTGTGGCAATAATAGTGAGAGTTTTACCACTTCAGATAAAAGGGTAGCTCTGTTGCAAGTATTCAGAATGAACAACTTGTGAGCTGACCTTTTCCCCTTCTCAAAGGAAGGATTAATGATAAAGGCTGCCATGTCTTGTTCAGATTGTCAGTGTTTTCAAAGACTCTGAGTCCCCAAAGCTTGGCCACTTTTGTGGAGCTTACTCACTATGTAACACTGGCACAGGTTGCCCAGGGAGGTGGTTGAGTTCCCATCCCTGGAGGCATTCAAGGCGAGGCTTGCCAGGGCTCTGGGCAAGCTGCTCTAGTTGGGGATGTCCCTGCCCACTGCAGGGGGGTTGGACTAGATGAGCTCCAGAGGTCCCTTCCAACCCTAACCATTCTATGATTCTATGTAAGTGGCATATTACACAAAAAAACAGTGCTCTGTGGGAAAACTGATGGAAATACATATGAGAAGTGACTTCCTTACAACTGCTTCTGAATATTTTTAAAACCAAATTTCACATGAAACTTTATCAATATATTCCATGCTTTGGCATCCCATGAATTACTTGTTACTGGATTTTCATCAAATCTGCATTATAGAACATCTTTATGCTTTTTATGAAAATAAATATTATATTCTGGTGTCAGTATCTTTCTATTTTAACATTTTAATGCTTTAAAGGCTAATTCTGTCAATCTTAGAAATTATGGAATTTAATGGCAGTATTGTATAAATTCTAAAATGTATGAGATATCCTGGCTGACACAGACCATAGTTGCAAAGGTCAGTAAATCATTTCTATGATACGTTTCCTTTAAAAATTTTCCTTTGTCCTCCTGTTTACAGTTGTTGGAAATTACCAGTACTAAAGCTATGATAGTAAAAATAAATAATGGTTCTCTAACTTTACCCATAATCGTGCAGAACTTCTATTTCCAATATTCCTACAACACTAAACATACACTTTGTTGGAGGTATTAGAAATAGTCCTTATTATTTACCCTTGCTGGGATGCATTTTCTTGAGTGATAGAATAAATACCCTCTCTGTAATCTTTCTAGATGGAAAACTGTAACTGACTGAAGTGGTTCTCTAAGAATTCCAAAATAGGCTCTTTTGTATTTGTTAACAGAGCTATTTTAAGACAACATGACCAAATAGATAAGACATTAAGCTAACAAAGCTACATTTGATTTGTTTGCCTGTTACTGTTTGATAGGAAGTTCAAATGCTAAGGAATGTAATTTTCACAGATTTTCTTTATATTAAATATTCTATATATATTTTTATATAATATTATTAAAATAATTAAAATTTGTACTCTTTGTACACTGACTTTTCTAAAAGGCATTCAGTTTTCATCCCTAAAATCTGTATCAGAAACATAGTTTTATCAAACCTGCTTTGAAGAAGCTGAAGTTAGTCCATATTTGGAAGTCTAGTTCTACTTAGGAAGCCTTTTCTTGGATTAGATTAGAAAAAAAGTGGAAGTAATTTTAAAGAACTTCTACTTTTTCATTGCTTTTTGTTTTTCCTAATTTAGATCGCATGATGTCGTTTTGTCTTTGTTTCTTTTCTTTTAAATTTTAACTGTGCAACATTTTTGGGAAGAAGGTANTTCCAACCCAAACCATTCTAGGATTCTATGATTCTATCCATCACATGTGCAGTTGTTCCACTCCTTTCCAGCTTTTCCTCCCTTCTCCAGCCTCCTCCCCTTTTAGAAGCAGAAGTCTGCTATGGACAAATGACTACACTTTTATGCCTTTCTCATGCACCTGAATTGGTGTTACCAGCAGGCTGGGAAGTGGATAAAGCTCTTCGGCTTCTCTGCACAGCTTCTGCACTGTACAGTCACTTGAATAAGGGCCTTGCAGGAAAATGGTGATTTATTTCAGAAACATATGCAGTCCAGTGTGCAGTTTGGACCTCTGTATTAAATGTGCTGTGACTGAAATGCAAGGCTTGCAGGGAGAAAGCTCCATGGGGTGAGGAATGCAGAACCTCTATATACTAGACCAAGTCTAGAGCTGTGTGGAGCCCCATTGAGCTCTGCCAGCAGTGATTTCTGTTTATGCTATTTTGCATTGCTAGACCTGAAGAATGCCCTTCAAGACAAGATAGCTCTGTTACCTTGGAAACATCCAGCTGTCCATAAATAATCTTCCCACCACTTCTTCCACTTTTCAGAGCTTTTAGCAACATTTACTTAAACAATACCTTCAACTACCTAAAACCTGGTTATGGTTATGGAAAAATCACGATTAGGCATTCTGGATTTTTGATTACACTTCAGCAGCCTAACTGGGGAAAAAAGAGTTTGTTTGTTGCTTGCTATGCAGAGCCTGAATGTTATCTCATTTACTCCTTCTGCAATCTCCCTGTTCACCCACAGAAAGCACCATTATTGCAACAGTTTGAAAAAAATTCACTTTTTCCGCTTGTTGAGGATGGCCTCAAAGAGGGTCATCGTTTTGCTGGGACAAAAAATTTGCTAGGAGCTGCTATTTCAGGTGATTACTTTTACTCTCAACTTACTGTTGAGACCTGGAATTACGTGTCTCAAGCCTAACACAATACAGAGCATGAAGCTTCTGGCTGCTGCTGCTGGTGGTCCCTAAACTGAGAGACTTAGGACAATGTTCTGTATTTTTGAGAAAGTATCAACTGTATCTTAAGTAAAGGTCAACTTGAGTGTTTTTCTTAAATAGAATGACTTCATGAGTCAGTTAAATTGAACCACTGAGCTGTGATCCTGAAAATCTGTTATGAACTTCTCATATAGACTCAGGCAATTTACTTCGTTCTGCAGGTGTAAAATGAGATTAAAATGCCCTTTTAAATGAGATTAAAATGCTACCAAGGAACCTTACATTTATTTGTGACTTCTTGGTTAGTCACAGACAAGGCATTTTCCTTGTAGTAAGGCACAGAGGAAAAGGTCTGAAATAAAATGCTCCTCTATATAGGCTCTTGTGGGGACATGAGACAGCAAATCCCAGCATAGGGAAAGAACTGCAGCAGTTCTGTTTATAAGGTAACTTGCCAACTTTCTGGAAAGTAGATACATTTCTGTTGATGGTTCTGATGAGAAAGCACACCAAGATGTTCTCATTCCCTTGATGGACTTGGACATATGTCTCATATTGCTCTCAGTATCAATAGATGCTGGCAGAATACACCAGTGTCCAGAGCCTGAGCTCTAGAAATGCAGTAAAACAGACAAATATCTAGGGGACAGTCAATTCTAAAGTGTAATTCAGAGACAATATAGGTATCTAAATTTAGAAAAACAGTGGGGCATAATGATGTGGGATAATCTGGCATCCTGCAGTAATAACTAGTATGTAATACCTAATGGTTATTTACAAATAAGGTGACAAACTGAAAGGAAATTTGATTTCAAATAGGTAAAGGCACATTGAGTCTTGTGCATATAAACAGAAAATCTTCCTGTTTCCAGAGTTAACTTTTAGAGTAGATTGCTTATACATGTACTCTTTGGCTCCAAACTTCCATGGCCATGTTTTAGCCTGTAATTAGCTCTTTGAAGAAATCTGAAAAAGAGCAATTTGAATAGAAGCCATTTTTGCCTTTCTATTATTATATTTAGATAAAATTTTCAGAGATCTACATCTTGTGATCAAAAATTGCTCATTAAAAAATCTGTAAAAGAGTATCAATCAGATTTTGAATTGATGAACTGCTTTGTTGATTTTTATTTGTAGTATTCAGCATATAAAACATGTCTGTGAGCATCACATTCATGTACATGTGTATAATCAAATGGATGAGTAGATCTAGGGATATCTGACTTGCTTGGCATCTCATGTATGCAGATCATGTCTTCTAAGTTTATTGTAATTAAGGTGGGTGATTGTTTTAAATGGTAGAATTACATGAATAAATCCAATTGTGTTACTACTGAAGGAATTAAATTCAAAGTCCACTGTAGGCCTAAGGGAGCTGGCAGTGTCCAATTAAATGAAAAGCGTGTCTAATGCTAAGTGGCTAACAGAAACATAATTACCATGGATAACTAGGAATAACAGGATTAGAAATGAAAAATGGCACATTATAATTCTGATCCTGAATTTATTATGGATGAATTCAGCAGTGAACCCATGCATAACAAATATCAGGACTGGGACTTAAATAAGAATGGATCAAATGTTATTATTGTCTTTTAAGGAAGTAGGAAAATACAGGACTAGCTGGTACACATTCACCTTCCTTCTAATACCCCAGATAAAAACACTGTCCTCACTAGCTATAACGTTGCCAAAGCCTTGCTACAGGTATGTTTAGGCCATCAGACACCCACATTTTAGGATGTTCTGCTTCACAGATTTGTTCTTGCTTATAGTTGCAACTGTGGGGGAATCTTTTTACTGTTATTTAGGCTTTTTAGGGGGTAGTGTCAGGTTGTTGAAAACTGGTTTTGATAGAAGAACAGGAGTAGGTGAATTAAAACTAGGATGACTTCATTGTGTTCCCCAAAATACACCTTCTGATAAGTTCCATCACTTGCTGTCTGTGTGCATGAAGAAGATGATGAGGAACAATGTGTAGGTAGTGTAGTACTAAAAACACAAAGTATTTTGAACTCTTTTAAACGGAGAGAGAGAAGAACTAGACATGAAGATCCTTTCTCTCCCACCCAAGTGAACAGTGCCTGGCCAGTGACTGCTTAAATTAGGTTAATTCCACAGTGAATTTATTGATCAAAAGCAATTGATCTGAGGTACCAAACCAGTTATAGATTATGTTTTGATATGCTTGTGTACAAGATATGCTCATTAGTAATGTTTTTTAATTGGCCTCATCTCTGCCTTCCACAACTGCCTTGATCTCCTAATACAATTCCTGGTTGTAATACTTTTTCTTTCTTCCATCCTTCAGATAGGTGTGAGAAGTAGTCTGCTACTTCTGAATTTTATTTTTAAGTTCATCTGGTCTTTTTTTCCCAGATTGCTTAACTTTGCACTGTACATTACCTAGATAATCCATTATAATACTTATGCAAAAGCTATGTAATTTATCTTGAAATGTTTCTATTTGTACTGACTTTATCCAATTAAAGATAGTAAAGGCTTAATTAACTCTTACAGCTATATATAACATGGTTTAGTTACTACAGTATAGTATTGGCAAGAAAAATAGTAGTTCTCTAGCTGTAATGTACCTATAGGTACTAATAGATTCTATTCAGCTCTTTTTAGATCCAAATGTTCCTGTCCTTATTCTGAGGAAACCTGTACTCTTACAGCCAGTAGTTTTTAATGTGTCCAGAGGCAAGTCCTGTAAATAAATTCTCGTCATATGCAGGAATAATTAAATCTCAGTCTTGTGATGTTCTATGCCTGGCCCAGAGATCAGAATTGATTGTATTAAGGAAAAGCACATCAAGGTTACAAAAGCAGATGATCAAAGAACTTACATGTTTCACAAAGGCAATCTCTTATTTTGCCTTCTCACTGATAGGTTACTATTAAAGTGTACCATGTACTTAGTTTTGGCTTAGTTCTTTGTTTATTACAGAAACCTTTGTAAATAAGCTAATACCTTCTATTTAATATTCACACTTCTTTTCTTGTCCTCTACGTTCTTAATAGTTTTATCATTTTGACAACTGGTGTAATATTACCAATACAGCAAATGGGGCTTCCATGATGTAACAAACCTATCTGCTTCTGTGACCAAAATATGACTGAGATTGCTCATTTTGGATCCATGTGCCTGTAGCAAACCATCTCTGTGTTTAATGTTTAAAAGCAAGGTGTTTCTTTGACGTGGACTGACCAGGACATCCACCCAGCACTTGCTGCTAGGTTCAGATTATATGATCATAGAATCCTAGAATGGTTTGGGTTGGAAGGGACCTCTGGAGCTCATCTAGTCCAACCCCCCTGCAGTGGGCAGGGACATCCCCAACTAGAGCAGCTTGCCCAGAGCCCTGGCAAGCCTCACCTGCAATGCCTCCAGGGATGGGAACTCAACCACCTCCCTGGGCAACCTGTTCCAGTGTTCCACCACCCTCATGGGGAGGAACTTTTTCCTAATATCCAATCTAAAATGATGTTTGGCCTAAATTGGATCCAGCTTCCTCCAGGCTACCTGGGCTTCAGCTCACACTCGTCACCCTTGCCCAGTGGGATCTCTGCTTTCCCAGTGGCCAAGCCTCCTAGTCATGGGTACCAGAGCTGTCCCACAGCCCCTCCACCCCAAAATGTTTCATCTTCAGCACTCCAGCTCACTCACCCATCTCTCTGAGCACACACAAGTCATGCAGGCATTCCAACATTGATCAGTGCTGACTTTGCCAGCCCATGAAAATAATGATTTAAGCAGAAGAATATTGCAGTTGGATGTGTTTCCTCTTGGCAGTTAATTACTGCTAATTAAACATTTTCTAGACTTGGATGCTTACCGGAAGAATGAAATGCTGTAGGAATCTAAGTTGTGTGCAGACACAACCCTTGAAGGTCATTTTTGCCTTGAAGGTCAATTTTTGTCCTTTATATCTGGCTTTTTTTTTTTTTAAGCCACACAATATACAAACATAATTCAGGAAAGCAGTCCTGCCTATGCTCACCTTCCCTGCAATCCCCACAGCTCTTATTCCAGCACTCCTAGCATCCAATACAATCTGGGGCAAAAGTATCATGAAGATCAAATTTCCAGGAGGAGAGGATAAAGAAAAAAGAATTGAAGAGTGGATTATTAGATATATCACATGAGTCTCTGCTTGTTAGATACCAATTCAAATTTCATCACCAATTAAAATGCACGTAAGTTCTAACCCATGGACTGGCTGTGAGGGGAACAGGTAGTGGAGGCATGCTAGAACACTGCTGCCAGCTTTAGAAGAGTTCTCAGTACAGAATGCTATGTGAAACCAGAGGAGGCTTTGGTTATCTTACTGGTTTACTGAACCATAAAGATGAAAACGTGCAACTTAGGGCAAGATTGAATAATTGATATTACCTTTTTTCTTGTCAAAAACCAAGTTAAAGAGGAATCATAAAATCTGTTTTAAGTTGAACTGGGTATTTCATTAGACAAGTATTTTCTTTCACTGCCTGGAGTGAAATACTGTCCCATAAAAGTTCAATACATAGATTTTTTTTCCAATATCTGGATTGGTATTTTTAGATAAAAATTCAATTAATTTTGAAGACATCAAAAGTTAGGAAAAATACTAGGAAAATCTGTCACCTAGTGAAAGTAGATCTGTAAATAATGTTATTGACCTGAATCTCTGACTTTTTAGTGTTACTGTTAAAATGAAAAAATAAATCCAGCTCCCTCTATTATTTTTTCCCTGTGACATGTTGATAGAATTATTTTTGTAGGAGGTTGCCGTGGACCTATCTGTTTAAAAGTCTGCAGTCATAAAAAGCTGCATTCTTCCCATTGCTGGCAGTCTTTAAATACTTTGTTCAAACAATCTCAAGCACATATTTTACTTCTGATAAAGAATTAATTCACTGAAATATTTCAATGATACTATATGAAATATTGTTAAAGTGTATAGCAGCCACATATTTGCAGTAGGAAAATATGTTTCTATATTCTGTATGATAGAAGGCAGTACTTAATCACTCAGCATTTTCATCTCTGTTTTTCTCATCTCCATATCCTCTCTCTGGCTTGACTGCTTCAGGAAAATCACTGTAGCATATGTGTGAGTGCTGATCATAGCCAATCAAAGATGAGTTTCATATTGTCAGTGAATCAAGTCTTTCTTATTTGAAGTCCCTGTGTTCAGCTGCTCCCAGCTAGTCCAGGTGAGCTTTTGGGCCATATCCCTGCCTTCTCAGGAATGCAAAAAATCAGACACTTCTCCTTGCAAGCCATGAGANGGCCTCCCCAAAGCTGAATAAAGGGGCAGGATCAGCTCCCTGCTCCTGCTGCCAACACTGTTCCTGCTCCAGGCCAGGATGCCATTGGCCTTCTTGTCCCCCTGGGCACACTGCTGGCTCCTGTTCAGCTGTCACTCAGCACCCCTAGGTCCCTCTGTGCCTGGCAGCTCTGCAGCCACTGCTCCGCAAGCCTAGAGCACTGCTACAGGGGTAGCATCTTTCCTTTCATCATCTGGTTCATGCCTTTTGTATACCTGTAGCAGAACCTCAGTGATGGTTTGTTTATGTTATTGTATCCTATTGGTAAGAAAGCTGTCAGCTGTGTCTGAAAGCTTTCAGGGCTGCAGGAGTCAAAGGAGCACCATTGCAGGCATCCAGGGAGTACTCAGGTTGCTTCTCTCAATCAGTGCCTCTTTTTATCTCCTTCTGCCTTTTCTTTTTTCTCTTTCTTTTTTTTTTTAAGATTTTTTTGGTACTTCAGATCGGGATGCCTATGCCAGTTTATTTTCAAATATAACATAGTGACTTTTTGTGCCATTTAGAAGGAAGTAATAGTGATTACTATTACCAGAAGGCTTACAGCTGGGAAAGCTCTCTGAATTCTGCATAATGCACTCTACCAACCCAGGTAGGGCTGGCAAGCTTTCTTGAAGCTAGCTGTGTAGTCAAATATGCAGGTAGTATTTATTTTTGTGGGGAAAAAAATCATCTCTACTGATAGCCAGAGCTAAAACTGTATGCTACCAAAGCCATCAGAAGAAAGTTAACTGACTTTCTGGATATAGGCAGATTAAAAAAAATAAAATTATTTAGCATGGATGCAGCATCTTGTTGGTCCATAGAGTCTGTAAGAGTCAGATCTCTTAATAGAAATGCCTGTTACTACCCATTCACCTCTACAAGCAGCTGCAGGTGTGATTAAGAAGAAAAATACAGCTGTAAAGCAATTTACTAACCTACTGCTGCTTAATTTAATTTGAACAATCCTTATGGTTTTTGTAATCTAGTTTTATCAGATAGTGTTTTATTTGATCTGAATATGCTAATGAAGAATACTGAAGTATGTATGAAAACATGAGAAAATCACCAGGAAACTAAAAAACAATCAACAGTACTGGAAGAAGATAATTCTATGCTAACTTTATGTCCATGATGCTTGTATTAATGGTTTTTAATCCTAAAACAGCTGTGTGAAGAATGCTGCAATGTTTTTCAGGCTAATTAATAACTTAGCAAAGTCACATTTACTATTTATTAATCAACTCATCGGTTTGATGTGACAAATGAAGCTACTGTTAATGAATTATAAAGATGGAAGCTTTAGGTTCATCAAAGTGTATTAGTCATTTTTAACTTAAATGTGATTACCTTCTGAAGCTGTTGAGATTCCTTGTGCTTAAAATTAAGCACGTGGTCTAGTAATTTGGAAGATCAGAGACCTTGAAGGTTGGCACCCATAATAAAAGTAAAAGTGGAGTAAGTCTAGTGTGTCAAGAAGCTGATGAAAGTATTCCATTTTTAGCAAAAATACTTTTGATATCCTAAATGAACCTGAGATATTTATCTAACTGACTTCACATAATTTACAGAAAGTCTATCCAAGTTAAACTCATTATCAGTGTACAAAACAGTTCATTAAAAAATAGCATCTCTGGCTATAAAAAGTAAGGCGGAGCTAAGCATGAGACACATTGAAAATGTATTTTAAAAGTACCTGGTAGAGAATTAAAATAACATTCACAGAAGAATATACACTAGATAAACAAGATAAAATTAGGTATTTTATTCCAGGTATCATAGAGTTTTTATATCTTTACTAAAATTCCAAAGCTAGAGTAATTAAGGTGTTGTGTAACTGAGAAAAATTAAAGCATAACATAACATTTTGAACAATAAAAGTAAAATCCCCTTTTAAAATTAATACAGTATTATTAAAGTTCTCATTGCATATTGACATAATTCTTACGTAGCATGGACTTGCAAGTATTTTTCTCTCAGATTCCTCAAGAAAATAAATTACTCTGTATCTTCCAGTTGTTGTTCTTCATTGAATAACACCTGCACAGTTCATGCAGCAATGCTATAGACTTTAAGAATGTCCAGCACTGAAGACAAGTGGCTTGACGCAAAGTGAGAAAAGAGGTCTGGATACCTTTTCTTACCTCACGTGCAATCATTTTCCAAGTGGTGTGGAAAAGATGTTGGTTGCCTCCATGCTGACTCTTTCTGGGAGAACTGTGCTGTATTTGTCTTTTGCAGGATGGGCAAGCACTTCTTTCTCTACTGGTGCATGTGACATGGCTTTTTGCTCTACTCTGCAATGCCTTAGCTTGATTCCCCTGCTGCCCTTGCTGGTGCTCAAGTACAAATCAAGAACTCATGCCACTTTCTTCTTCAAATTGGTCTGTTTGACCAATTCCAAGAATTACCAAAGGTTTTTTAGGTGCCTCTTTACAGTTACAAATCACAGAATCACAGACTGTTAGAGGTTGAAAGGGACGTCTGGACATCACCTAGTCCAACCCCCCTGCCAGAGCAGGAGAACCTGGAGCAGCTTGCACAGGACGTGNTCTTTATGGTCCCTTCCAACCTGCCCATTCTAGGATTCTATGAACTTCCTGTGTCCTGATTTCTGAAAATTTAAGTGCTCACATCTGTTAGTCAGGTGTGAGATTTGACTGGTTCAAGGTTAAGTACATGCTGCCTCCAGCTCATCATTGTGTTGGGAAGAGGAGTGAGATCCAGTGTTACAGGGCTCAGTAGTCAGGAGGCTGCAGTCATAGTATATGAATGGAGGAAGGAGTTCCTTTAACAGCAGGAGCTTTAACAAAATAAACCTCCTGGAAAAGCTGATTAGACATCTAGGAATAGTTTGGTTTGGCTTGGTTTTCTTTTCTTCCCTTTTTTCTTCCCAATCCTTGTTGCTGTTGCAAAATTGGAGAGTTTAGTAGTGCTGCAGCCATGGTGTGGCCTCCAGGGCAGGTTATTTGGAGTCCCTAAACCTGCCAAACTGCTGTGCAGTTACACAAATAAGCACCAACAGACAAAGATAAAGCTGGCTGGTGCACCATGAGTTTAGGAAACAAGGTTAAGGAATTTTAGGCCCAACAGATGAGATATCTTATATTCAGTGTGAACCCTGAGAGAATTAAAGATGTTTTTCTCACATGTTTATGCACAAGTGGTGCTTTTGTTACTGAGATACGGATATGCACACCTTATACTCTCATTTCCTGTGTGTATTGAGGAGAGCTGTGACCTGTCATTCAAGCCTTACCCTGTATTTGTGTCATGCTGCTTTGTGTGTCTAGGCAAGTTCAGCATTTTCAGAGTCCTTATGTATTCAGCTGAAATCTGAGTGAAGCCCTCTGGGACTACTATTTATAATTTTGGTTTGCTGTGGTTTCTGTATTGTTCAGTGCATATTTGTTTTGTTGTATGAAATGCAAGCCTCCTCATTTACTTTCTGACAAGGGATTAGCTTCATCTAGAGTAAAAGAATGCTTTGAATGAACTTCTGCTGCTAACAGTGAGGAGGATCCTCAGCTCCAAGTCTTTAAACCTTTTATGTGAAGGGATCAGTGGGGATTTTTAAGTTGGCTAAAATGATGGAGACCACCATGCCAAACAAACCTCAAATAGATGGAAATAGATGTATGTTTCAGACAAATGTACTTCATTTGAGTAATGGGAAAGCAGTACAGTGTCAGAGAATTACAAAGCATCATGAAGAAAAGGATAGCAAAAATTGCATGGGATTTTTGAACAGAATTTTTCCTGAAATTTAATATGCTGAGTATAATGTAGCCATTACATATGAGAAACAACCTTTTTCCTAATGTCTTTGGAATTATACTGTGTAATTATAAATAATACAAAGATGTTATCCATTAGATAATTGGATTGAGCTGTAATTTTAGAAAATGCTGCTAAATTATCTGGATAGATAAATATCAAGATAAGAGCATGTGTTCATATAGTACACCCAATTTCAAATGTTAAGAAGACTGTTATTATGAATTCCCAATTTACTCTTCTTTTTGTAGTATATTCACATGGAATTAACTGCATTCAGGTACTACTGCAGGACCTACTTAACTGCCAGTGATATTTTATTTTGGACTTTAAGATGGAATGACCAAAAGAAATCTTTAATCTTGTATCATGGTTTAACCCCAGCTGGCAACTGAACAGCATGCAGCCAACCACTCACTGCCCACATCCAGTGGGAAAAAGTGGGGAAAAAAGTAAAACTCATGGGCTGAGATAAAGATAATTAAATAGGACAGAAAAAGAAGAAAAAAGTGATAATAAAAATAAAATGGCAATAATAAAAGAATTAGAATATACAAAACAAGTGATGCACAATGCAGTTGCTCACCACTCACCCACTGGTGCCAAGTCATTTCCTGAGCAATGGTCCATGTCCAGCTTTTTCCCCAGTTTATTTACTGGAAATGATATTATATGGAATAGAATAGTCCTTTGGCCAATTTGGGTCAGCTGTCCTGGCTGGGTCCTCTCCCAGCTTCTTGTGCTTCTCCAGCCTTCTCTGGCAAAGCATGAGAAGCTGAGAAGTCCTTGACTTAGGATAAACAGTACTTAGCAACAACTAAAATTTCATTGTGGTATCAACATCATTCTCATCCTAAATCCAAAAGACAGCACTGTACCAGCTACTAGGAAGAAAATCAACTCTACCCCAGCCAAAACCAAGGCATAATGAAAAAGGTTACTGATGCATTATTTAAGACACTCAAGGTCTTTAAAAAGTATGATCTACTCCTGCCCATATATTACAAAGTTGGTCAAGCCATGCTGTGCAACTTTATTACACTGGGTTTCTAGACACTAAAATTGGTTTGGGAGAAGTTCTTAAATTTTGACAGGGTTAGATTTAAATTAATGAAAGTATTTTTTTTTCAACTGTGTTTTCTAGAGAAAACTGCAAGATTGAAACTGCAAACTGGAAGTGTATATTTGAACAGTTTGAACTTCTTCAGAAGCAGCTATATTTCTCAATTGGAAAGAGACTTTTTCTTTCTTACAGAATGCAAAAATACCAAGTGGGAAGTTTTTATTGTATTTTAAGAAGTTAAAATGAGTTTTGCTGCTTATCATCAGAAATCCTCTTTTCAGCCTCTGTAACTTCTGGGACACTCATTCTGGCCTGTAGGCTTAGCTAGGGAGGGGAAACCCAGGGCTGCCCTCTGATGCACTTGCTCCAGTGTAACAGAGCTAACCAAAACTGCCTGGCAATTACTGTCCTGGAGGCAGCACAAACTAGTTCCAGTAATTAGAGCTTTTCTTTATTTCTGGNATCTTTCTAGGGCCCTTCCAACCCCTGACATACTGGGATACTGTGATACTGTGAGACCTGTAAGAAAAGATGCTTTTCATCAAATGAAAAAAGAGTGTCTGTGGCATTTTTAATACGATAGAGCTCCCAGAGGAAAGAATGGTTTTCACTCCTCCCAAGTCACTTCTGTAGAGAAGAGAAACACAAAGGTACTTCATTTATGAAGCAAGAGCCTCTGCTCTTTGCTGAAATGAATTTCATTCTGTCCACGCACTGCAATTAGGAGAATGATTGTGACTCTGCTTTTTTTGCATCTTGATGCATATTAGAGGTGTTAACTTCCATCAGCTGGATATCATCCTCAAATTAGGGGAAAAGCATGTTGTGGCAGGACTCTAGCCATGCTCCTGCCCACTGATGCACCTGTGTGCTGGGTGTGAGCTGTACAGAGGGTCCAGAAAGGAAAAGAGAACCTAATTCTCTGTAACTGTGGTGAAGTTTTTTTTCTTTGGTGTTTGATGGGGCTTTTTGAGCCTGGTTAAGAACAAATTACCTTTTTGGATGAGAAATGTCCCTGCAATATGAAATAACAGGGGGCTGTGTTCTGCTTCAAAATGAGCAAAATGGTCTTACTTTGCATTATTACTCAAAAAAGGGGGGAGGAGGAGGTGAGGACATGGGACTGTACAGAGCATTCCCATTGCTTTTGAGTACCTAAATAATGCATTTTATACACACTTTTTTAAGGTACTCTTGAGTGACTCAGAGGTAGCACAAACATATTGCTGTGCTTGAAGTGACTGTGTTTACAGAGTACATCCATTTGATCAAATAGGACTTCTAAAAAAAAAAAAAATCACACTGAGGCTGGCCCATAACATTGGCTTTTATAATTTGTAGATCTTTCAGCAATACCTAAGAATGAGTTTCAAGCTGTCTGTTGGACTGGAGGAGGCATGCCAGATTGAGTCAAAGCTGCAAGTCAGGAGCAGCTGTAAAATGTCTCATGCTCCCTTGGAGAATTGGCAGTATTTCTAATGAAAAGCTGCACTAGAATTTAGTTAATTGACTTTTTCATTCTTACCAAGGAACAAAGGGCACACAGTAATGGAATGGTAGGAGCTGTGTTTACCTTCTGTCTCCTGCAGAAGCAGTAAGATGGCACAAAGTGTAGCTCAGAAATGCAGACCCTCTCGTGAGTTACTCTTTAATTTTGTAAGCTTCAGAGAACCTTTTCTATGAATACGTAATCCTGAGTGGGTTTTTCATGCATCTGGAAGATGATAAAGCCTGTAATTACTAGGAGAGAAAAAAATCCAAACTCCCTGAATTCAAACTCCTGAGCTGTGAGTAATTCTCCAAACATATCCTTTGTGAGGATGTGACCTACCTGTTGCAAACAGGTAGGAGGATTGGTAGAAGGCAGGTAGATACATAGATAAGAAAAAAACCCAAATGAGCAAGTGTTGGTGTGTATTGAGATGATGGCTTTGATCTCTCTGTTCTCCTGTGTTCTTGTTGTGAAAGACAAGATTATTTCAAAGGATGCTTCACTGTGGAATCTTCTTTCAAATTAATACTTCTTATCAAGTGGAAGCTATGTAAATTCCTAATTTACCACCAGCTGGATACACAGGGTAAAAGAAGTTAAGAAGAAGCTTTCAATTATGTTAAAAATGTAAAAGAATTTACTGAAACAGTAACTTTGCAGGATCATAAGATAAAATGTATTTGTTATTGGCAAAGTAATTGCACAAAATATTTCCAAAATGGGAGCTACTTCTGAGTTCATGCAGGTACAATGTGGCCACTGGTCTGTAGACCCTTGAGAACTGAGAAGGGAAGTTTCAGAGCTCCTTAGGAATATTTTGTGAGTGAAAATTAGGTATCGAAATTATATACCAAGTGGATGTAAGCTCAGTTTCCACAGATACCAGAAAACTATGAGCTTATCCAGTTCTGGTGCTGGTGNCCCCTAGCCTGTATTGATAGTGGGGATTGTTATTCATGTTATTCATGTTATTCATGTTTCAATGAGATAGTGGGGGAAGGTATTTACACTGCTTTCACTGAGTGTTTAAGGTAGCTTTCCTGGTTTGGGAGACAGAGACACTTCTCCACAAGACCAAACTTAGGACTCATCTGCCCTCAGACTGATTGTGCAGACCCCTGACCTGACATACCAGCTGTCTCCTGTCCGTGGGGCAGTCATGGACCCCTATTCTCTCTTTCTATTACCCAGTTATGACCTCAAGGCTCAACATGGTTTAAATCATCCTCATAGCAGTTCACGGGTTTTCTTTTTCCATCCTGAAAATGCCTGGGTTTACTAAGTTAACTGGTGTCCCAGGGAGGTCAAGTAAAGTGTTCCATCTCCTGACAGGTCACACTGAATCACTCCAGCACAAATCCACCCTGCCCACTATCTGCTGGGGATGCTGCTGGAGCAGTTTGGCATCCAACCTACATGCCCCAGATAGGCAGTGTTAGTATTCCTCCCCAGCCCAAAAATCAGTGAACTAGTTGTTTTGATTTTCTCTTTGGCAGTGTTGCCCTCTGTCACTCTCTGAAGTTTATGACCTCTTTCTAATCTAGAGTCTTGAACCACCAGATGTGTATTTTATCATGTCATTGCAGCTGCCCTCTGGGGTGTTGTATGGGAATTTTGAGTATTTTAATCACAGCATCATTTTAATTTGCTTTATGAATGATAGTCTTTAAAACAAAAATAATTACAGAGCATGATTTACATTTAGAAAGAGCACAGAGCTCATAAGAGTGAATAATACATTTACTTGACCTGAAGCCTTTTCAGTTATGATACACTCATACAGACAGCTTCTAGTGTCTTTTATACTCTGTGTTAATTCTTAGAACAATGGGGCTTGAGCTTTTGGGTTGGGTTATTTTAATGTCAAATCTCCCTAGAGGATAAAGATGAAAAGAGAAAACTCTCTGGGGCAGCTCTCTGTAAAATAATGAAATAATCTCTATACCTGACTCAGACCTACAGATCTGCAATTAGTATGATAATATAACTGCTCTGTTGGTCTTCCCCATATACAAGCTAATTGTTCTCACATATGTATCAGTGTTTTCTAGTAGAAGATAAGCTGTTAAGTATTTTCTTGTTTGCAACTTAACTGGAATAGATATATTTTAATATCAAGCCAAATGATCAATGCTGCCTCCTATATTAAAAATATTGGAAATTGGCAGCTGTAAAAAAATAAGAGAAAGCTTTCTGTAACTAAGGACTATCCTTTTCTGTTAGCACTCTGTGTGTAAGGAGACCAAAGAAAATCAGTAACTTCTCTTCCCAAATGAAAAACAGATAATCCAGAATTACCACTTCCTAATACCCCAAATCTACATGTGTATACATGCTTGTGATCATTTCACAGCATAAAGCCTTGAGGGCCTGTACTTTTATGTTCAGTATTTAAATAGTAGAATATTATTCTAATACCTTCATAGCCTGCTAAGAATCAGTTCCACTTATGTATCAAATCTAATTAATCATTCAGAATCATAAAAAAAAAATTATGCCCAAGTTATTATAAATATTGGTTATGGTGATACTTCAGGGACACAGGGAAATTTTCAGTTAATCTAAGAATGTTTTTTAATTGTCAGAATACTGACTAATTTTAAAGTCTGAAAATACTCACTGTAAAGTTCATTCCATGTGTTCATTCTGTGCATTTCTCTTAAATTGGTTTTGAATAATTTAGTCTCCTGCAGTAGCTTTAAGGGAAACTTGTAATTGGTAAGCATAAAGTCAGATTTTATTTTCTTTTGCAAAATCAATTCTGTCCTAAACTATTAATGAATGGAGTATTTATGCAGTTACATACTCACCAGCCCACTTTATTTAATTATTTATTTATAAGTGNTGAGTTTAATGCTCCCTCTGCTGTGGGCACAGTTATGGCACCAGGGGCCACAGGAGACCACAAGGGATTTGCAGACTGTGCCTGTTATTTATATGTAGTTTCTGAGATAAGGTCACAGGTCTGATAGGTCTGAACAGTGAAATTTTAGGTCCAGTTACGTTTCAGGAAACAGCCGAGGGGCAGATCTTTCTCTGCCCATATATGAACTGATAACAGTTTTTGGTGCTTATTTTCTGGCTGTGTCATGAGTGTTTTGATCAGAGAGGCAGAGTACTCACTGTACCTGCATCACACAGTTACCCTAAGCTGTTACTCAGAGACTCTGTTAGAGGCACTTTGTGGTTCCAATGCAAGGTGCTTGCCAGCAAGAGTTCTTGTATTGCAAAGTGATAATATTTTTGACCTTGTATATCCCTGAGCAATCTCCCCTGGTGCAACTCTATTGAAGTAAAGCTGTTTTTTTTATGTATTGAACTAACTTGGCTTACATGATGAAGTAGCACTCTTGTAAATCTCACTCTCCAGCAGTGCAGCACTTCCATGCTAAACAAGTAACATTCAGTTTTCATCCCAGTGATTTCATTTTTTCTTACTATGAAATCATATTTGGGGTACTTTTGGATCTTAATCATTGGATACAATCTCCTTTCCCAATAATATCTCCCACTCCTGCCTCCAAAAGCTCTTCATATCATAAACTTGTATTTTTTGATGTTTTAGTAAAATGAATTGATAGGAAGTAGATATTGCTGTAGCTTGTCAAGACAATAGGAGGACAGACATGAATTTATATAATCTCCTTTATCTTGATGCTGTTATATAGTGAAAGATTAGGCTAATTTTGACATTTCCCCTCTGTCAGTATCTGTAACATTAATACACTATTGGCCTTCCTATTACTTCCATATGTTCTGAAAAGAAAACAATAGGTATGAATAAGTATGTGTGAAAAGTGTTTATTAAAATAGCATGTGAAAGCAACTAAATGTTTTTTATTAATTGTTGCCTCAGTATTATTTTATTTTATTTGTGGACAGAGTACAAATAAACTAAAGGAATATGGTATTTCTTCATAGAAAGTCTAAGTTAGAGTGTAGTCATAATTAACTTTAGTAGGCATAGTTTGGCCATCACATTCCTTCCTTCATTGATACCACCTTATTCAGATTTGCCAGAATTGAAATTTATTTATATTTCAGGAGTGACTCAGGCTGCATATAAAAAAGGAATAGGACTCTTGGCTATTAAGACTGGACTAGAAGAGTGTACCCATGAGAACATTAATAAATCTGGTATGACACTTCTTTTGCTGTTAGAGGGGTGTTGTCTATATTTATAGTTTACATCTTCCAAATGACTATATCTGTTTAGGGACAGATGGGAGAGTGGGCACTCTGTACCAGCTGTAGGGAGACAAGCATGAAGCAGCCACAACTTGCTTCCACTGTTATTTGCACATCATGCCTCCTCTTAGAAGTTGCCTTTCTTAACCTCAGATTTGCTACCTGTGGCATACAGTTGTTTTTCTAACAGTCACTTTGTTAGTCATTTATCATAGAAGACCATTGTTCACACACCTGCACAGAGGCAAGGATAACTGTATATGAGAAAGGCTATTTTAAATGAGATTAAAGATGCCATACAGAATTCAGTGAATGTCTGTGTACAAAGCTACAGTGGGATACAGGATGATTTTAGAGCATAATATACCATTCATAATACCAATATTTTAATTAGTTAATACCATTCACAATACACATGAAGTGCTAATTCTAATTTTATGTAGATACTGTGGTTAATACATTTACATTGCATGTGTAAAGATATTCAGCACCAGCATTATGTTGTTCAGGTACTGCTGTGTTACTCGAATAACCCCACAGAGACTATGGTAGTGACTTTTAGACAAAGGTATTTGCTTTGTTTTCAGCTGAGGAGGTGAAAATAGCACCAAAGAGTGGGAGTTCACAAAAATGTCCTTTTGCAATTCTACATAACAGTGTAGGCATGGTTTAAGTTCTGTTTCTCCAAGCTAAACATCCCTCTGCTTGATCAGGTAGCCTGCAGAATGTTCTGTTAAATCCAGCACTGTAATCTGTTCCATGTCTTCCACTGCTTCCTCAGCAAGCAAGTAAAAAATGCTTAGGGAAGGCTGATATATAGGGACTCACAGTACATGAATGAAGCCAATAATCCATCCTATTTCTCCTGCAGTGTTTATTTTGCTACAAGTAAAACTTCTGAGTGCAAAGTGTGTCATTGAACTTATGAAATACTGTAGTAGTCATAAAAGTTCTTATTTAATACATTTCTTTAATGAGGCATCTCAAAATTCCTTGCACAAACACATCCTCTTTCCTGCATAACATCCCCTTCTAGCATCACAATTTAGATACAACAGAGCTCAGTGAACATCAACAGTGTAGCCCAATAAATAAATATTTCACCCCTGAAATAAATGCAATTTATATCAGTAAAACAAAACAAATGATTGTAATCTGCTACTAAATAAAAATTGTTTACTCAGCCTTCTTTTGAACACTATTTTACAGTGGTTGTTTTCTTTTTCTTTTCCCCTGTTGGTACTCCTAATTGATTTTTCTAGTTAATAGAATGAATTACATCTAAAAAAAAAATTGCTGATTTAAAAAATAATTCATGCTCTTGTTGAAACACAAGCAAATATTCGTTCAGTCTGAGAAGAAATTCTGCAAACAGTGTAAAACCAGGATCAGCTGCATTTCCACCATTATATCCTCCAGTTCTCCCAGTCATTGTTGTCAATAAACCTCCACATGGAGATGGGAGCACAGGAAGTGCAGTACAGCTCCCCAAGGGAGAGTATTCTGGGGTAACTAATGCAGAGGGAATAATGAAGTCCTAAAAATAGGCTCAGCCTTATAATGTTCTGTTACCATCAGAACTTCCCAACTATGTTGTCAGGTTACTGAGAGATCAAGGGATTAGACAAAAGGCTTTGTATGTTAAATAAATACAAATTGCATTGAATGCTTACACATTTATAATTAAGGAGTATTATTTCATGTTCCTGAGGGAAGACACTCACATGAATACTCTGCCTATTTAAGCAGAAAGATGAATGGAAATTCTTCGTTTGCAGCTTGCAGAAGTGAAAGGGACAATGAGGACCCAAATCATTAGCTATGTTTCGTCTCTTACTCTCACAGTATTGCAGTCATTTTATTTGTTATAGTTATAATTGAAAATAATCTTGAAGTATCTCTTCTCTGTAAAGGAGCTGTGTATAAACAGCACCTTCTCAGTCCACTGATCTGTCTCTTGCACACATTCTGAGTCATACACAAGCACTTCAGGGACAACTATTTTTTCTCTATTTTTCTCTCCTCTGTAGAATTCTAATATCAACAGCACTCTAGGGAAGGGAGGTGCAATATATTCCACCCAGCATATCATCACCATTAGCACTCACTCCTTTCTGATTCCAAAATGTTAATTGTTCTCAGTGATATAGATAAAAATAACCATTCTTGACTTTAAGATTCTGATGTCAACCTACATGCAGTGGATTTCTCAATGTATTTTAACTGAAGTATGCTTTTTTATGCTAGAGTTACCTTTTCAGTAATTTTTAATAGTAATGATCATATCAACTGTTGTGCCTTTGGTGGAGACACTTCTTGTTTCTTTTCTTTGTGTTTTTCAGAAATCAGTAGAGAGAAAAAGCCCTAGTCTAGCATTTATTTTGAAGAGAGTAGAATTTAAGTACCTTTCATCATCTTTCCACTTTTATTGGCAAACTCATTCTCAAGGATCTGTTCTTTAAGCAGTTTTCATAAGAAAGGGAGGAGATATAAGTATATAAAGCTGTAAAGGTTTGTAGCCACACATATGTGTACACTCTATAGTTTATTTGTTGTGGGTACTCTTGAGTATTTACAGACTTTGATACAGAGCTAACATGATTTCTGTAGTGCTGATACAGTCCCATGTTGCTAGACTGCAGACATCCTAAAGAAATCTTTACAAAGATTGCTAGTGAAGTTTTGTAGTCACATGCAAAAATTCAGAAGCAGTCACCAACCTGAAAATATTTTGTGTTTACTTTTCCAGCTGCATGCTGATATACTAGAAATACCTGCAAGAGAACTGAATGTGTAGCTTGTTTCTTATTTTGATGCTTTGATGCTATCTGCATTAATATCAAAATAGAAATGGATTGGAAGTTAAACCACAAAAATACTTTCCTTGGAAAATCCTGCAACTATATTCCTATTTACTTATTATTTCTGTGTTTAAATGAAATAGAGAGATAAAACTGCATTCATTAGTAGCTTATCCTTCAAAATCTGATGGAATTGAAAGACTTAAATGGTAGCTAAAGGAGGATAGCTGGGAAATAGATTGTTATTAAATATAAAATCTTAATCTATGTCATTTTGTTCTAAACATAAGAGGGTTAAGTAGGCTGCCAGTAGCACTGTTCAATTAAAAATGGCTTATATCCCATAGTTCTACTATTAAAATCTGTGTATTTGACTTAATTCCACAATAAAATTGTTCTGTTAAAAAATCTTGTAACAGCATATGGGCCAAGCAGATGCCCACAGAATTCTAATATGTACTTAAAGAGATACCCCTTTAACAACAAAGACTTAACCTATATTTACAGCTGGGATTTGCATGGGAGTTTATTCAGTGAGTTATTAGTGGCCATCATCACTCTACACATGCTCTTTCTTTTGTCTGGATCTATCAAATCAACACAATGAAGATGATGTTAGAAAACCACTTTTCTTTTGATTTATAGATATGTATGTTTATATGTGTGTGTATCTATATATATAAAACCCTAAATCAAACAGACTGTGAACAAATACTATGAATGCTTTCTGACTAGTTTCACATATTGCCAGCTGTTTAAAAGTCTTCAGTCCGAAGTATCTTTCCCAGTAATGCTCAAAAAAAAAATCTAAATAGCAAGTGATGTGTTTTTTTAAATTGAATGGGATGCCTAACCATGCTATAACATAAGGTTGACAAACAAGATGACATTCTTGAAGCTTGTGAGAAGGGGATTTAGAGAAATGGTTGTAGGACGTGGCATTTCTATGTTGACTTTGGATGCTCCCATGGGTGTCAGTCAAGTATTTGGTTGTGCTGTGCTAGGTATTGGACATAAAGCATGCACAACGTAAAAGCAACTCAGGTTAGACAATTTATTTGAGGGTTACTTAACACAAAGTCCTTAGGAAAGGCAATACCAGTAAGAACAGCATATGGGAAGTGAGCAGGGTATACTGCCTTTCAGGCTATGGCTAAATGACTTTTAGTGGTTACAAGAGAATATGAAGTGCAAGGAGTATCAATGCATAAGAGCTGTGGATATAAGTGGGAGACTTTTCAGGTGTTGAAGTTGTTCCTGGGCAGAATGATTTACAGTATTTGAGGAAAAGAGGAACTGATACATGGCAGAAGAGCAACTGCTGGCAGATTAGAAATGAGAAAAAAAGATGAGGAGTATTTCAATAAAAATGTGCACAATGCACCAGAGACATAGCTACCTAACCCCCTCTATCTTAGCAAAATTGACTGGTTTGATAGCTCTCTATGCTTGTAGATAAACCTGCTGCAGTGAAATCCAGGGCATAACGTTTTGTGTTTAATCTAGAAAATAAAGTAGAATATAATCTTTAGTTTACATTGTTTATGAGTTTTTAGTGTAGATGGGTTATGAGATCCTTTGAGCTTTGTATATGATCCTGGAGAATCATAGAATCCTAGAATGGTTTGNTGCTGGCCACGCTTCTCTTGCTGCAGCCCAGGATGTGATGGATAGAGTATAGGCATGATATACTTAACATAGCAGATATTTTTATTCATTCACTTGAGAAATACAGAACCTAAGCCTGTCACAATCTAGTGGATTTTTTTTTTAATTTCATAGGAATCATTGTGTTTTGTGACATGAAGTATAATTCCACCATTCAGTGTATATTTGCAGTTTTAACCTAGCTGTGCATAGGATGCAGTTCAAGACATTTTGATTTTCAGTGGCAGAAACTCTCACCTGCAAGCTGGACACCTATACAAAAGACTCTTCCTTTTTTTTTGGACATGCCTAAACTCAGTCTGCAGCTTTGCAGTTATTGAAGTCTTGCAGCAAGGGAGAAGTGAATCTTTCTAAAGTGGGCAGTTGGCCAGCAGTAATCAGCCGTGTTCAGAAATGCTGCCTGCTGCTCTGCTTCTGCCTCATGATTTTACAGATCACTAATCCACAGGATCCTTCTTAATCCATCCCTGCTGGCTTTCATTTTTAAGGTTTCATTATAAGGTTATACCTCATGTGAAGACCTTGAACTAACTATAATATTTGTAAAGAATGTTTTTACACATTCAACAGTGTGACATAGAACATTTGTGCTCTTCAGAAGTATTACATCTGCTTTTAACAGAGGGACTGTCAGGTGCTCCGTATGTGTTATGTGCTGTGAGTATGCACTCTTCAATATTTGTGATGCTACTTAGAGAGTGCAGCTAAGGATGGGGGTAGAAATGTAGTTGGGGCTACAAAGAGCACACAAAGTAACAATTTTACACACTAAATTAAGGGAAAGCTGGAACAGAGGTATAAAAGCAGAAAACAATGCGTTAATGCATAAGACATGTAATGCTTACTGTAATGGCAAATAATGTTTGCAAACTTCTAGATTTTTAAGGCATTTTACACGTTTCACAGTTGGAATTTATCAGCAGTGGATGTCTTTCCTTCTAGGATTATTATTGGTACTCTGAAAGCTCAATAATCAATAGTAATTTAGGAAAGAAAATTCTATTAGACAGAAGTGACAGAATCAAGTAGGTCAGAAATAAAGTCTTAAATGAAGGATTAAACCCCATAAAAACAAATGTTAAAATCTAGATGTCACTCCATCTTGCTTTCAAAATATGAGTACATTTTTCCATGCAATTTTTTTCATCTAGTGTCATGAAGTGACATGGAAAATAAGTATGGATGCAAATTTGTGGATATCATAACAGGTTATCTGATTTTTTTTTTTCAGTCTGAGTTCACTTGTAAGCAAGTGATTTTGTTGTTTGAAACCAGCACTTTCTTACAAGTGTCATTTCAGAATGGTGAAGTGTCATTGAGATTGTTAGCATAAATGCTATTGACTAATCCAATGAGAAATCAAAGGCAACAGTGGTTTTTACCTACATATGTAGGCTTTTATTTAAGCACAGGACTTCAGTTTTAACCATTTCATTGCAATAATGATAATACTACCTGTTGCAAATTAATGTTCTGTTTGAACATATTGCTTTATATAAGAAATATCTACAGCTGTTAGAGAAGAATAAAAGAATCTACTGCTCTGAACTTAAAAATTGTATCAAAAATGATCATTAAATTCTCACACGCTGTGTAGAATAAAACCATGCCATCCATGTGGAAAAGCTCCTCTAAATATGCTCAATTCAAAATGCAGTGCCCAGTCCAGCACAGTATCTTCATGTGTTTGAAAAACTATCAGATCCAAATGAAATGTGGGTTGTTTTTTTCTCATCACCTCATGCTGACAGCTTGGAAAGTTTGGGAGGTCTAGAAATAACAGTGTATTAGTTCCACAGAACTAATATATATATATTGGTTACAGTTCTCGGGATGACAGTCTCATCTCTCAAAAGAAAGAGATGAGCTGGCAATAGTGCTGATTGTTCTGACAAGCTATTTGTCTGTTAAATCTTGGTCACTAAAACACTACGAAATCAACCATTTGGAAGGTATTTTTTAAGAGCTTTTCATTTGCCCTGGTGGAATAGCAGCACTGAGTAGTATCTGCTCGACCCCCATTTAGCTGCAATAATGTGTTGAGCAAAAGCGTGCCCTTGCAATGGCTTAAAATGTTAAGCATTATCCTTTTAATCACCTAGCTATGTTAGATATTTCACAAAGCTCTGTTTTGGAAATTTAGGAGAGACGTTAAACATTTTTTAGCTGAAATTCCCTTAAAATGATCTCTAGCCATTGAAAGATTTTGGGAACACTTGCAGTGAGTTACGTGAACCTAAAGACAGAAGTCAGGTTTCAGAACAAATTTACAAGGGTAATCTTAAAAGGTACTTATTAAGAGGTAAAAAATGCAGTTTGTCTGTCTCTTACATGGCTGGAAATATGCAAAAACCTGAAGCAGGAGCTCTGATAATAGTTCACTCATAATATTCCTGAAGTTACTAAGAGTTTCTTGTTCCCCTTCTCCAAAACTGGTGGACTTGCTTCTGCTGATCTTGAATATGAAAAACAAATGAGCTTCATTCATGGTTCTTTTTCGATTTATTTAAGATTTTTCTTGATACAACTGACAAATCTGTTAGTTGTTCTTTTAGTTTCTTAATATGCATCCTGTGACATTAATAGGAAAATTTTGGAAGACTTAAAGCTAGTTTTTAGATACAAGTTCAAAGTGTTCCAGGGAGCTCTTCAGACATAAGTGACACAGTTTTGAGAAGCTGCAATCTGCACCTTCCTCTTTACTGAAGTTCAAGTGTTCAAATGACATACTTTGAAGTAGCTGGCTTGATTGTCTTACCTGCATTTTGAATTGAGCATATTTAGAGGAGCTTTTCCACATGGATGGCATGGTTTTATTCTACACAGCGTGCGAGAATTTAGTGGTCATTTTTGATACAATTTTTAAGTTTGGAGTAGTAGATTCTTTTATTCTTCTCTAACAGCTGTAGATATTTCTTATATAAAGCAATATGTTCAAACAGAACATTAATTTGCAACAGGTAGCATTATCATTATTGCAATGAAATGGTTAAAACTGAAGTCCTGTGCTTAAATAAAAGCCTACATATGTAGATGAAAACCACCGTTGCCTTTGATTTCTCATTGGATTAGTCAATAGCATTTATGCTAATAATCTCAATGACAATATCATAGAATCCTAGACTGGTTTGGGCTGGAAGGGACCTCTGGAGCTCATCTAGTCCAACCCCTCTGCAGTGGGCAGGGACATCCCCAACTAGAGCAGCTTGCCCAGAGCCCTGGCAAGCCTCACCTGCAATGCCTCCAGGGATGGGAACTCAACCACCTCCCTGGGCAACCTGTGCCACTGTTCCACCACCCTTGTACAATATGAGTTGTAGTATATTTTCTAATACGATAGATGATGTACAACCCTAAGAAGCAATGCTGGAAACATGACAAAGCAAGTGCTTAAAATCTCAGGACTTGCTCTACTTTGTTTGCAGTGCTGATATTTTTTTGAATGTCTGGCTAGATTTTTTTCCACCTGCAAATTTCTCTCTTTTAAAAAGTTTTGAAGGTTCTAGTAAGAGTTGACTCATCAAGAGTTGATCTTATCAGAGATCTTATAAACAACTGATATGAGGTCTGAACCATTTCATTTTCTGTTTTGGAGCCCAATGAGTTTATATAGCTTACTGCAGTCCCAAGGGAGCTAACAGCTCAGCAGAGCATGGCCCAGAGCAGCACAGAAACACCTGCTTTGTATCCAAAAGCAGGGTGTTGTTTTGTTGTTGTTTTTCCTGGGTTACTGAGCACTCATTGATAGACATCATGCCCCACTGGTATGGCTCTGCTGCTTCCCATTCTGGAGTTGGGTCATACAGGACAGCTTTAGGGGTCTTCTATTACATGGCATAGCTGTACTCAGGCACTCTGTTCTTTGCACTATGGATTTTGAAATGGTCCCAGTTTGCTTAAAAAAAACCTTTTTGTTGTTGTTTGTTTGGGATTTTTTGTTTGGTTTTGGTTGGGTTTTTTGTATGAATTTCTGGCATATTTTGTTTCGTTTCTGTGTCTGGTTGGTTCAGGCTGGGCTGGGCTTCTTTCTGCCTGTGTTTATAAGGAATAAGTCATAAAATGTATTTTTTGTTCTATGTGCAACTTGTACATGCAGCCAGAGAGCAGGAGGCTCCAGTGGAGCCCATTGAAGAAGTGTAGTTGGACCTGGAGAGCTGAGCAGCACCTGAAGCTTGGGGCTGCTAGTGCTGGCTACAGTTACAAGCTTTTACTGATACATACTATTGCCAGGCTCCCTAGTGGTAAAAAACAGATTAAAACTTAGCAATTACCCCTGTAAAGCCTGCTCTTGAACACTGCTATATGTGAGCAGAGTATTCTTGTTTTTCTGCTGTGAGAGTTAAAAAAAATTCAGTAATGTGTAAACACTGTGAAAGAAAAATTAGCTATCCCATCTGCTTTCCTCTGACTAACATTTCTTCCATCACATGTTTGACACTAAGCCTCTCTGATGGAATTAAAAATAGATAGCTACAGAGGAGCCCACATCTCTTCATTGGCACTCAGTCTTTGAAACTTACAACCATAAAATGACTGGAGTAACAGACCAAACCAGGCATATATGTAAAAGCCAGATTTCCATTAAATGCTCCAGTTGAACTGTTCCTGTGTGTTATCCTCCTGGGAAAATTCTGTTGGGAAGTTCAAATATGAGGATAATTCAATGAGGCTTACACAAACTGCAAAAGTGAGAAGGGTTACTTTTAATTCCTTTAGTATAGTAAAAGGTAGAATGTTTCATTTGTTTTGGCTCTCATACCAACCTATCACTGCCCTATCTGATTACCTCAGAATCACTGTTATAGTGACAATGAATAATTGATCTCTTTTTTTGACACCAGGATACAAAAGTGGAAGAGGTTAACCATTGCACTCTGGCTGGATGGCCTGTGGATGTGTAGAGGTGGCAACTGTGGGTTCACAGGGAATGGAGCTTTTATCCTTTAAATCTCTACTTTATTACAGATTACCACAAATGCCACCAAAGTCACCACTAGAAAGTATACCTATGATTAATAAACAATATATATATATTCAAGCTATTACAAATTGTCAGCAATCAATAACATGCCATTGATCAACAGTAGCAACAATCAATAATAACAGCACCCAATGTTAGCTGCAATCAAGTATATATCAAATATTGCAGATTGCTACAGACTTAGAACTAGCAAAGCAGACTTATCAATAATATAATAGCAAATATGACAGATTACTTATATGTGTGTGTATGATACCAAGCACATGAAACAGATTCTGTAAGGGGCCAAACCATCCCAGAGGGGAGGACTAAGCCATACTGGAAGGGCATCCAACCATCCAACCATCCCAGAAGTGGGAGGACAAAATGAACCAATCCCAATTTCTGTGTTTTTTTTGTTATTTCCAGACAGTTTTCCTGTTCTTGCACTTAGAAGAAGCAATGGTAGTTACTGATTCTTACTTTCTCAGGACGTTTTCCCCTTTTTCCAGACTGTTTTTCAGATGATAGGTTGCCATTACAGTGCATTGGCTTTGTGCTTATTGATGGTGTGTCAGGCTGTCTCTGGCTTCTTTGTACCCAGCTGTTCTTCAAAGATGCTAGCTGCACTTCTCAGGGATGCTTCTGGTTCACAGGCCTAGGTCCCAAGCTAGCAGGTGTGTTCTCTGTCAGTATTTCAGCAGATATTTTCTTCTAGTAAGTAGTTTTCCCTTCTAACCAGGTCATTTTTATGGTTGTTCACATCAGAACTATAACTGAGAGTTTGAGTTTTTCTGTTAATGAGAACTTGTCAGAAAAGAGTCAGATATTTGGTTACAAAGCTGAGAGTTTACATAGGTAATTTAAGCAACCTAAGAATGTGTGGTCTGGTCCTATTTTTTCCCTATTGTTTAGTAGCTGTGATATTGATCACAAATATATTGTAAACTAAATCCTGTGGACATTCACCTGAGTGGTGGTAGACTTTGGTTCATATCCACCTTATTTTCATTAAGTAAGGTTACATGAGAGCCAAGGCTATCAAATGAATACACTTATTGATATAATGTATGTATCTTTATTCCACAGCAAATGTTGTGTAATGATTAAAACAGCCACACTTCTGATTCATGTATTATGTCATTATTCATATACATTATCCATATATTATGTCTTCTGCCAGTGTTACTCATGTATTCCTTTGATGCACACAAGTGCCTGTGCCATTCCATTGTCTACAGACTAGTACTTGGGGAAATTTACACCAGTAATCTCAGCAGAGGCATTGTTGCTGGAATTAGAATTGGCAGAGCTTTAATCAAAATACCTCCTTCCTCTTGAATCATTAGGCAAGAGAGACTGTTTATAAATACACCTTTTACTTTCCTCTAACATTCTCCAACTCTGTAGTTATAAAAAATAGATGTTTCTATTCTCCAAAGAATGACAGAGCAGAAATAAGTTCTCTTAATCACTATGTAGCCAAATACCAAAGGGGAAATAAGCATAAATGAAAAGAAGCACTTTCTTTATTGTGGATACCTTTCAAAAATCTATTTAAATCAAAGATGGGGAAAGGGAAGAAAGTATATGTTCTTTAAAGTCCTTTTCATATCATATTTTCTCAGATAATGTTCAAAAATGTCTGTCTGTTATTAGAAATGACCAATGATATGATGATATCTAAGATTGAAGGTTGTTTGAGAGGCTGGTAACTGTACATTTCAAAGCTATACCAAGACAACTTCCAATGATATACTCATTCTGTGCAAGGTTAATATATTTTACTGTGCATTCATATCACTTAAAATTTAATGAACCATCCAAGAAGTGTGAAATGTGGCCTTTGCTGTATCTCCCATCCCTGAGCTGTGTGGCAGAGCCTGGGATGGAGGATGCAGAGTCAAAGGAAGCCTCAGTTCAGGCACAGTCTGANAACTTTACAGTTGGTCAAAATACATCAGTCCTTATTCTAATGATTTGTCTGAGTGAAGATATTTCAACTGATTAGGCACAGCACAAATTGGTTTATGTGTATGTATGTACAGTTAAATGATAAATGTACCTTTAAAGATTATCCTGTCTGACTTGTACTTTACTAAGTAAATACACAAGCCAGAAAGAGCAAAACACAAATCTCTTCTTTTAGGATGCAGTTAACTTGCCATCAGTATTGATGTTTGAGAATTTATAGTGGTGAGAATTTTTTTTATGGTTCTCCCATCCTAAGAAAACTTAGCTAGTCATGAAACCAGATAACATGGTGCTTAAATCAAAAATACAAGCACTGGTTGGCTTCCTCAGGGAAAAAGACATTCACCTCGTAGCTGGTGGGAATGCTTAGTTGCAGAATTACTCAAGACTGTCTTTAAAGCTTTCATCTTTATTACACACACTAATGCTGTCAGGTTTATTTTTAGCTGTTTTTTTCTGGAAAATTACCAAAAAAGTGGACCTTAATTTGGCCTTTCTGCTATATTCTCCCTGAAGATATATACATAATTATTAAAAAAAAAAAACCAACCACACTGTTGTGAGCCTGAATCTTACCTGTCTGCAGCCTAAAGTACCCTGGTAAGGACATGAAAAATGAGCACTGAGGAGACTGACATGATCATGAGGGTGAATGTGGGCTTCTGTGCTTTATCCCTTACAATCATACCTTCTCCTTGCCCTTGTAGAGAGTTGAGATGTACCCTTCTGAGCCTCCCTAATGTGGGTAGTGGAGTCATCTTTATGTTTGCTCACACTGGTACAGAACAGGCATGTTCCAGAGTCCCTAGCCTAGGCAGAGCAGAGTATCTCTCAGGAGTGCAAGAAAGTGCCTTTTGTACTCACCCAAGGGCAAGTTTTCTTCTGCCTCATCCTAATTTCAGAAGGATCTCTGTTTGCAGGAAACTTGACGTGCTGGCACATACACTCAGGGAGATGAAGGAAATATTTATTACTACAAAACAAAACTGTGATTCACTGTCCTGTTCTTTTCCCTACATAGAGATCTGAGGTTCAGTTCTGGGCCCCTCAGGATAGGAAGGACATGGAGATACTGGAGTGTGTCCAGAGCAGAGCTACCAAGCTTGTGAGGGGTTTAGAGGACAAGCCACATGAGGAGAGGCTGAGGGAGCTGGGCATGGTTAGTGTGGAGAAGAGGAGGCTGAGTGGAGACCTCACTGCCCTCTACAACTCCCTGAAAGGAGCTTGTAGAGAGGTGGGGGTTGGCCTCTTCTCCTTAGTAACTAATGACAGAAGCAGAGGGAATGGTCTGAAGTTGAGACAGGGTGGGGTTAGACTGGATATTAGGAAGCAATTATTTACAGAAAGAGTGGTGAGGCACTAGCACAGCCTTGCCAGGGAGGTGCTTGAGTCTCCATCCCTGCAGGTGTTTAAGAAACGTGTAGATGTGGTGCTCCAGGACATGCTCTAGTGAGGGCAGGGCTTGGGTGGTTTCATTTTGTTTGGGTTTTCTTGTTTGTTTGTTTGTATTTGGTTTTTTTGTTTTGGTTGGACTCGGTGATCTGAGAGGTCATTTCCAGCCATGAATGTTCTGTGTGTTCTGTGTGACTGGAAGAGATTTTAAACAGGCTTCAGCTGACTTTCGTGGGGCAATCAATGTTGCATGCTGTTACTGAAAACAACTTAGTCGTGCTTGTGGCTTTGGTGTCTGCTGTAGCCATACAGCAAGAATTAGCCTACAGGAAGCAGAATTTTCAAATGAGAGCAAGTATGATTCACTGTATTTTGAATGTGTTTTCAGAATTTTAGCTCATTTTGCCTTTGCCAAAGCTCTGATAATCCCTGCAGTCCATTGTCTTGTTTTTGAGATTTCTCTCTCTCACAAATCCATGAGGTTTCTGAAACTTCTCCAGGCCCCTCAGGTGTGCTCAAACTCTGTCTAACCTGGATCTGTCTGAGTTCTGATCTTCTGGGACCACACTTAAAACAACCCACCAAAATCCAAACCAGCGAATCCTGCATTATTGTACATTTGTGTACATGTCTGTATCAGTTCAATATAGAATAAACTGATTTCAGCTTGAGTTGAAGATATTGGCTGTTGAAGTAATCTTGTGTGATGTGTAGGATATTGCATGGAACAGGCTTCACTTCTGAATGTGCCTAGCTGAAGCCACTTTCCTAGTTTGAGTGCAGTGAATTTCAGTATTAAATACAAACTTCTTGAAATATTGTATCTATGCATTATGGAAATGTTCTTTTTGTTTTTGTCTTGTTGTTTGGGTTTTTTCCCTCCAACTACTAAAGTAACAAACAGAATACTTTCTATAGGAATGACTTTAGAAAGTAGGTAATGGGTCTGTTCCTTTAGGGCTTTTTACCTTGTTGACTGTTTAGATGGTTTGCTAAGCACGACCTCAGCTACCTCAGAAAGAGATGGCACAGAAGGGAAGAAACAGTTCTTTTCTGACATTGTCTAGTTTCACTAATTAATGCAAATAAATTTCATTAGACTGAACCACCTAAATAGCATTTTGAACTGTGGTGAGTGATATAAAACTGGTCACTGCATAGTTCTTGTTAAGAAACACCAAATATTGCTCTAAGGGAGAATTTTATTATTTCTATGGGCAGGATTATAATTCTTTCTCTAGTAAGTAAATTCCACCTGTCATATACCTACATTATAGAAATCAAATAATTGGGGAAGATTCTGCTCTGGTTTCTTCTCTATTAACTAATTGGATTTATTTGGTGATTATCTTTGAATTTGTCAGCAGCTTTAGATACCACTGATTACACAACCTAACTTTTATTTTTTTAATTTCATGTCTTTATTTTGGATATGGCCTTGAAATTAGTGCTGTACTGCTCCCATCAAAAGTGAGGGCAGGAGTTCCTGCTTTAACAGAGCTTTGACTTTGGACTTGCTAAGAAGCTTTGAATTATAACAGTGCTGGTATTTAAGAAAACACGTCTTGTTTCATGTGACCTGAACAGCCAGAGCAGCTGAAAGCCTGGTGTAACTAAGCAGTTAAAAAAAGTGCAGTTGCTACATGGTCTAAGCTCTGGAATATCAATGTTAGACTTCATGAATTTTCAGCTAGTCCTTGTAAGTTAATTTACAGAATTAGCTAAGACCTTGTTTAATTTTAACGCTTCTCAGAAGCTTGAAATTGGAGTCTCATATGTCCTTTGTGGCTCTGAAATGCAGGCTGGTTTGGGGCACGTGGGGACNTCTAGTTGGGGATGTCCCTGGCCACTGCAGGGGGGTTGGACTAGATGAGCTCCAGAGGTCCCTTCCAACCTAAACCATTCTAGGATTCTATGATTCTATGATTCATGCTTATTTTTTGATGCTCTCTTGGAAGGCCCAGGAGGTGTAGCTTGGCTGTGGATATACCCAGAGGGCAAAGCCCTCTGGAGGTGATGCATTTTCTGAACATGTTTTCAGATGTGCAACAGCCTGACACAAGGCTTTTCTATGTGGAAACCCAGAAGAAAGGGGAGGAGCCTGGGAACATTTCTGGGTCCATTATTTAGGATAGAGGTTGAGAATCTGTCCTCATGCATGTGGTTCATAGCAAACAGTAGCTGAAGTATTCAACCCAAGCAAGGATATATGCATGTTCTAGAGCTTCAGTTTCAGAATATTCTTTCCCTGCTGACCCTGTTTTCTCCTCTGATGAATTTAATGCTTATGCATTTTCTAAGGGAGGAAGACCAAATTGTAATGAATATTAATTCTAATAGGTGATAGTTACTAGAGTGTAAAGTACTAAGTAGATGCTATAATAGTAGATACACTCCTGAATGGAATAAATATTTTATTAACATGCATGAGATGGGAATTGCTACATTACTTACACTGCATAGCTCATTCATGGATTTACTATCTCAAATGATTGCTGGTAAAATCTTTGTGACAATACAGTGATTTTGCCCTAGCATAGGTAGTTTGAAGACAAACACTTCTAGAATTAATGCACAAATTTTAAACTTTTTATTGAATGTATTTTCATTTCTCTTGAGATTTTAGGCACTATGAGTCCAGTTAGATAGGAAATTAGGATGGCTAGAAAGAAATAGCCTTACAGCATTGAGATATCAGGGATCGCTCATTTTCCATTATGTAAAGTTTCCCATAGTAGACCTGAAGAGTCAAAATACTGGACCTTAAAGCTATTACCTGCTAGAATTGAACAGTGTTCCTTCTATACCATTCATCAATAAACCTTTAACCACAGTTTTATAAGGGGAAAGATGGGGAAAAATGTTTACAAGATCATTTGAAAAATTGGGCTATTGTTACTCAGAGACTATTGCTTTTATTAATGATGGACAGCAAAGATCAATTAGTTAAAAGAGCTCAGATGCAGCAGTCAAAAGTATACAGTAGATCTACCTTTTCACACAAACATGGAAAATTATCAGAAAACATCAAATGTGAGACTTACATCAATTAAAAAAATGTGCAAAAATGTGTAAGGTATTTATACAATAATCCAGGTGCATTTGTTTCAACCCTTTTTTAGTAGTTGCATATGTGTGTATATATATTGATATTAAATTTAATAAGCATTAAACCGTTATTAAATAAAGATGTGTGAAACTGAAATAATGAATGGATAAAATTTATAATGTGGATGTTTTCTTATGCTGAGATATTGTTTATTTAAAACAGTGTCACACTGAAATAATGTGGACTGTGTTTTCCTTACAAAATTCTGGAGCAACAGTGATGTTAAAGATCCATCTAAACGTGATACATGAATTGACCATGGAGTTGCTTTGCATGGAAATGTTCTTTTCAAAAGTAGCTGCTTTGTATGAAGTGAAATCTCCTTTAAAATTAAAACAGTTAAACAGCATTATAAAGATGTTTTCAAATATTTAAGGATATAAATCTAAAGAAGGGGAAGTCAGACACAAGAACTCACATGCATACCTGGAGAGTTTTTGCTTAAAATTGAAAATTTACTGGTTTTGTTGCCAATAATAGCATTATTCTCCATTAAAACATGGACAGTTGAAAACTTCCAAATATTTAAAAACTGTTACAAATCACAATATGACATTCATTGGCAGTATTTGGTTTGTAGCTAGATGAACATGGCTTTATGCCTGTGCTGTTATGAAGTATATTGACAATGTGCACATTTTTGTTTACTGCAAAAATAAGTCATAATATGCAGTCAGGCTTAACTTCCTCATCAATTATAATAGTAAAGTCATTATAAAACACATCTTGCAACATGTTGTGTTTTACAAATGTTGTATTGTGCTATTAAAAATACTTGAATCCAAAAATACTGTCTTTTTGTCAGTTCTGAATACAGTTTTACTGACTTGAGTTGGTAAATAGTCACACAAATCAAGCTTAGGTCAATATTTACTTTGAGAGATGATGAAGCTCAACTATAATTAGCATGAACATTGTCTGTATTGTTACATATGCTCTCAACAATGGAAGGACATTATTTAGAGGTTTCATCTAGTTATGATTTTTAAATGGCAACCAGGATAGATTCAGCTAGAGGGCTAAAAAATACTTCTAGAACTTTTTTGAAAAATTCTGCTGTTAATTTCCTCTGAAATACTAAAATCTGAAAAACAATCTGGTCAGATTGCCTGCTAGTCAGGTCTTTCTAAAGAAGAATGTTTTATGTTGGGCTCTGCAAAAAGAAAAGAAAAAGTTATGAAAAAGGAGGAGAAATAGCATTCAATGCTAAAATACCTTCTTCAGGTCGTGTAAGGGCCTTCCAGGTTTTTAACTGCACATTGCTTTTATCTTCTATTTTTCCACTCTTATGATTATTTGATGCAAGAGACAAGTCTGAGACAACATGAAAAATGTATCAGTTTAGTAGATAAATTCCACCTAATAATTGAATAGATTTACTTCTTTTGATGTCTTTCCATAAGCTGTTTTAATTTGTGGGAGAAGATCCTACTACATTCTTCAAACCTCACAAACAGGCAAATCTCTTGCTTCGTGTAGAGAGCTCAGATCCAAGTCAGCCATGGAGCTATGCTTCTGTCTCCATGGTTATTGGACTGTTGGAGAGTGCTTCCGAGTTCACTTGTGTGAACACAGTGCACAAGAGCAGTGTGAGCTACCTCATGAGCCAGGACATGTAACAATACCTTCAATCTTTTTGTGTCAATTTGAGTTGAGCCCCATTTTTGTTCTCTTAGATCAGTTTGCCTCATAACATTCATCTTGTTAGCATGGTGTAATTTAAATATACTGTGCCATTGTTCAAACTTCTGTTCCATTCAGCAGAATCTCTGTTGCCCCTTTTTTCAGATGACGGTTGCTGCTGGTACGAGCATTGAGAATAACATTCAAAGGACCATATCCTGCCCTAATGTATGTTCAAAATATCTTGGATTTTTTTCCTAATTTAAATGCAAAGCCTCCTTATATGAATTTGATAGTTGGTTGCCCACAGAAGCTTGTGCATCTTGAAGTTACTTCACACTATATATTTTGGGGTCAATGAATATTGTACTACAAGTGAGGTCTCAGCCTATCAAAATTACCAAATTACTGTCTTTTTTTTTCTATATGGTCTGATGATGCAGCTAAAGACAATAATAATATAGTCCCAGCTTCCTCTGTATTCACCTTGCTTCCTACCCAGCTCAATGCTCCTGTCAGTTGAAATCAGCAGAACGGCATCAAACAGAATGAAGAAAGCAATGAGAGGCTATATTTATTCTACTTAACCATGTTCCAAATTGGATTTTGATATAAAGATGTGTAATACTGAATTTGGAAGGAAGGTAATTTCATTTTTCTCGCTGAAACAAATATATCCCATGACTTAAAATAGAAGAAGGGAGGAGTTACTATTGCTCATGAAAGGTAGAGTAAGAAGCCTATTTTGTTAACAAAAGGATCAAATTATTCACTTGTAGTATAATAGGTCATTTATCTTTTTTTACTAAAACTATTCAGATAATGGAAAGTCATGGAGCCAATAATGAACTCCTACACATTAATGAAGAAACATTAATGAGAATTTGGGGTGCACTCCTGAGAAGAGATTGTGTTTCTGCATTATATAGAAGCTATTTTTTACCATGTAATGTGTTTAATAATTTGCTTTTCAGCTAAAGACTGTCATGTTTATAAGGGAACTGGCAGAAGGAATTATGGATAAATGTTTCCATCAGCTCAACTTCTTTTAAGATATAAGAAATAATCAATGTACAAGCACAATGTAGTTAATACAACTAATACCTTAGAGAAAAAATACTGTGATTTAACATTGGCAACGAGTTAGTTTGTGCTCCTTATCTGGGAAAAAAATCAACATCTTAAAACAATCTTTTTTCTAGAAAATCTGTGCTCTTAAGGGAACATAAAGAAATTCTTACACTGCATTCTTAGAAGATACTGCATCTGACTCTCATCATGGATTTCTGAATACATATCCTTGAAGGAAGCAATATTATAAATCCTTGGCTATGGTTTGTACTGTTGGATGCTTTTATGCAGAGGAGAAAAGCTTCCTCAGTACATAATTCATCATTAATTTCCAATCTCTGCTGAGTTTTCCACATGACTTTAACTTCTCCAAGACAGTTTCAGTATTTCAGTCTGCAAATAGTATATTTTTAATGGAAGAGAATGATATGAAAGATAATGATGTGACAGAATTGACAAGCATGGACAAGTGCAGGATTTCAGATTTAGTTACTGAAGTCTGTGCTGTTACTTCAAAATTGTTTGGGATCTTCTAGTTTGTTTTCTTTTTTTTTGAAAAGCAAATTAAGATAGGCTCTAAATAGATGTTTTCTTCAAAGAATGAAACAAATCAACAACTGGGAGGTTACCTTTTTTCCTTTGGATTACATCCATTAGCACTAAAATCAGTAAGCAATTCATTAACTGAACAAGAATATCCCTATTCTTGCCTTTAGAGGTCACAAGAGATGTCATGGTAACCTACAGCTCTTAATTATCCCTCATTTTTAGTTTTCTAACTTCTCTTTGGACTTCTGTAAGGATTTTTTTTCCTCCAAAAAGGAAAAAATATCAACCTCCACAAGAAAGGGGATAAAAATTAGAATTCATTAGATGCTCTTCTAACTCCATCTCCTGATATTCTTTTCCCAAGTTTAGTGTCTAATTTAGTGTTATCTCTGCTCTAGAGAAAGTGGAGGCTAGCCTCACCTGGTGGCTCTCTAGAGTTAGCAATCTTTCTGCGTTGACTAAAAACAAGACCTAAAAGGATATATTAGCTTATAGGTGATGAAGTAAAACAAACCCTGTTTACCCAATTTTAAGATGATATTTAGGACAAGAATTACCTCACCAAGCTGTAGCCTCCTAAGAGCCTGGTGTTCTGTTGTGCTATGATTCAGCAGCTTTCACTGAAGAAGACAAGGTGTACCATTGGAAGAATCTTAAGGCAGCTTGGATGAATTGTCACTGAGGGGTTTCCTTCTCTTCACTTCGGCAGTCATTGTTGTGGCTAGGCTTCGTGAACGAAGCTCCAGGGAGGGCTCCATCCATGCTCCTCCTCAGCGCCTTTTCCAAGCGCTGATAAAAAGAGGATAGCAGATAGCACCCTCGAGCCTGCACTAGGGATTTTTTTAGGTGAGACACAGCATGTGCAGAGCTGGACCCACCCTTTAGTCCTAAGGTTCATCTGCCAGGGCCTAGCAAGCTTGGACGCTGGCAGCCAAGTCCTTAGGACGGAGGTTTAAGCTCTTAGCTGGAAGGCCTTCCAGGGCTAAACGAGCTCCATCTGCCCGGGTTTGGAATCAGAGTTGTCCTTCTCCTAGGATGACTGCCAGAAGGCTAATGAGCTCATCCTACCCATCCAAGGATTCTAGGAACATGGGTATCACTCCCCACACTTTCCCGTGGGCAATGAGTTTAATGCTCCCTCTGCTGTGGGCACAGTTATGGCACCAGGGGCCACAGGAGACCACAAGGGATTTTCAGACTGTGCCTGACTTCAGCAGTAGGTTAGACTCAGCCTAGATATTGAAGACCATTCTTAAAGCTGAAACTTGGAAAAAAAATGTAATTGCTGTGTAGATAACAGTGGAAACTCCTGCAATTCAGTTGAAAGACTGGGCTTTAATGTTTCCCTTTGGAAACCCTCCATGAACTAAAAAGAAATCTTAAATAGTCTTTAATTCAAAAAGTTAGTTCCCATTCTAGATTTCACTTCTGGTGTAAATGCACTAAAAATGAAAACTTTAAAATAGCTGTTTATTTAGTTTAAAATAAATAATAAATAGCTGTTTATTTCCTCCCCAGGAGAAAATGACACCATTTAGTGACAAAGGATGTGGAACAAGCTCTTGTCATTATTATTTACTTATACCCCAAGTCATTTTCAAGAGGTCATGAGGCATGACTTTTAGTTCTCACTTTATAAACAGGTGCAAACCATCAAATTTTTAACTCTGAAGACTCTTAACAAAGAGATACAGTATTTTTTTCTATTTCAGACTTCCAAATAATTCTCAGTGAGAGATTATCCTACGCAGATTATTTTTTATACTTGAATTCCTCAAATTTCAGTTGTATCAGATTTTTGAATTTATCATTAATAATGAACAAAAGGCCTGTTGAATAGAAAAGAATCCTGTTCAGAGACAGAATATAAACCCTACCAACATCTACATGTCATCCAAAAGCCTTCAGCAAGAGCAAAGAGTGGCAATCTGGACTCACCCTTTCACCCAGCATCTTGTGGGAAGGATAGGAAAGGAAGGCAGTTCTACTTTACATGTGCTTCTCTTAGCACCACATCTTAGCACTGTAACAGTTACAAAAGCAGATCCAGCTTCAGTTTAGAGAAATATTGTAACTGAAAAGAGTCATCCAAAAACCTGATGAATAATTACAGTTTGATTCATTCCCAAATCCTCTAGTTTCCTGCTGATTGGAAAGTGCTCTTGTAAGTATTCATTACTGAATAAAACCCAGCTCCTTAGACTTTTAACCAGTGCACTTTTATGTTATCACTGATTGTTCTTATGCTAATCAGAAAAAAAAATGCTAGAAGAACAACCTAATGCACTTTGCAATATATGAGGAAGACAATTAAGTCATTTATGTTATTCCATGGAATTCCAAACCTGCACTTACCTGTGTGAACCATAGCTTTAGTAACTGACATTAAGGCTGTGACATCTATGGCTGAAACTATTTGAATGCACTGTAACTTTTCAATTATTGGTCTACATTATTGTGAAATGTTTTCTGGTTTCTTGTAATTACTGTGAATTGCAAAACTTTGTATTTCTGCCTTTTGTTGAAGAGAGAGCTGTGGAGGTGGTTCTCAGGAGCATAACATTTTCAGTCGCTGTATATTGCATTGATTCAGCATTTTAATTACAAGGCATTAATTACACAGTTATAATTAATGATAAAACTCAGTTATTTATTCAGAAAAAAAGGCACAGTGCATTTGATTTGTCTTTTTTGGCTCTTAATTTCAGACCTAAAATATATTTCTAGAAGTACCTATGTCGAAGCAGAGTTTGAGGTGCTAAAACTGCTAAAACAGAATATGAGCTATGAGATGTATATGCCAAAATATTAATAATATTATTAATAACAAATGCAAGCAGGTTTTGAAATATAAAGGGTGTATAGTACATCATTTTGCTTTACAGAAATACCCTGCAAAACTTATAATAAAACTGGAACTGGGGGGCCCAGAACTGGACACAGTATTTGGTTTGTTCTCACTGCCGATGACTGTGCAGCCCAACATTTTGAGCATGACACTAATCTTCTAGCCCTCATGTCCTGTTTCCCTTCCACAGGGCCATCAAATTTCACTGTGCAGCTCAACATTTCTGCCTCTGCTCCAGACCTCGTGACAGGCAATTAGCTAGCAGATCTGCTGCCTGGCCAGCTGAGTCAAGTCTGTTAGATACTAAGGCAGAAAGAGCTAGCAGCAATGTGCTGCAGCTGGAGAGATAAATCCCTTATGCCTACAAATGGATGTCTTACTAACTGTCTGGTGTCCTGGTCCTCAACTACATGACTGCACACTCAACAGTAATGCTGTTATGTGCACAGTGCTTGTGTCCCAGCATAGCTCTGCAAGCACTCCAACACTTTTCCATGCCATTTGGACTCTCACAGGCCCTAGGCACTGATTCCATCCATTTGAAAATTGGAAATCAGGAATTTGGTGTTGTAGCAGCATTAGCAAGGGATTTGCAAGAAACAGTCCTCAGATGATACCTAAGTTGTTCCACAGCCTTTTAATTTTATTTTTTTAATACCCTGGGAATAGACATTGTACCCTATGGTTAGCTGTTTTCAGCTACAGAATGCCCTTTTATAGGTGCTTATCAGTTGCAGCCTGAGAGAGGAAATAACTTGGGGAAAAGTAGCTAATTTGTTGCCATTTAAAATATAGTTGGATGGTAAGAAACAAAGATAAAAAAAATAAAATAACACCTCCCATATACACCCACATTTTTTCCCAGGCTCAGCTTTACCCATTCACTATGAGGTCCTCCATCCTCCCTACCCTGAGCAGCACAGAGAGATGGGCAAATGGGCTTGAGGTCAATCCATAACAGCTTCTTTCCACTGCTCCTTCTTCCTTAAACTTTGCCCTGCTGTGGCATGGGGTTCTCCATGGGCTGCAGTGTGGATATCAGCTCCGGTCCCTGGAGAATATCTTCCTTCTCAGACATTGGTGTCCACACTGTAGTTTCTCAATCCATTTCTTTCCCTTCTCCATTGTCTGTGTGGCATTTTTTTGCCCCATCTAAATACTTTCCCAGAGGTGTTTCCATCTTGGCTGAGGGGCTCGGTTGGAGCCAGCTGGAATAAGCTGTGTCTGGCACAGGGCAGCCCCTCAGGCCCCACTCCCAGTGCCTGGGCACCTACCGCTGTGTAGCTATGCTCTGAGCATGCCTCACACACACACATCTGTAAACAAAGATGAGCACAGCCCATGTCCATCTAGTAACTGAGATGAAAATGTGCATCTTTCAGGCTCCTCCCTGAGCCACCAGATGCAAGAGCAAATGAAGAAAAGTTCATCACCAGAGGCTTTCTCCCTCTTCAGCACATGCCCCTTCTCAGAACAGCTTCCATGTGCTTTCAAGAAAGGAGCTGAAAAGAACAGAAGCACTTGCCTAGCATTTTCTGTTTTCTTCTAGAGTTCCCTACTGGTTTTCTCTTCCCCCCCCCCACCTCCCAGTTTCTGAGACACATCTTAAGTAAGGAGTCTTTCAAGCCACACAAGGAAGATCAAGGTTTCAAAAGAACTGTGTTTTTCCTGTCTTTTAGAGGAACTCTATGTGTATGAAGATGTCCCTTGAGAAAAAGAGCAGATTTTTGTTGGTTTGGTAACATTTTACCTTTGTATTATTACTGATAAAAATCTTACTCCTATCCCCAGAAAACAGAAGGAAATCATTCCAGGACAGAGATTTAATGAGTAGGATTTTTTTTTTTCTAAATAACAGTGATTTTTCCTGCACACTTTCAGTTGTTACTCTTCTGGAATTTACATGTGTCTTGGAAAACATATATAGAATAGCCAGCAGGTATTCATGAATGAGAAATAACTCACTTGACCAAGACCAGCTGTCAAGTTTCTTTGCAAGAATAAAAGAATGCCATCCAGCCTTTTGCTCTATCTTCCTACTCTGGTCCAAATTTTACTGCTGACACTTTTCTGAACAGTTTTGATGCTGAGTTAAGAGGGCTGGAAAGAGAGCTTAATTATTCTGCAGCCGCTAGCAGGCTCAGTCATCATCCCCTTCTAAAAACAGAATCTCAGTTTTATTCAGTGTCAAGGAGCTATATTCACTTTGACACCATCTTGAATCAAAATAGAGTTTACACCCCAGCATTCTTACTGGTCCTTAGAAAAACAACCACCAAACACAAGGCTAGCAAAGGTCAAATCTGTCCTCTGACCAATGAGGTATTAAGAGAAACTGTCCTTAAAAGATGGCTAGTGTGCTTCTTAGCAAATATAAGCCTAAATGGATTTAGAAAATCCTTTTAAATTTTTACTTAAATATACGTATTAAGGATGAACAGTCATAATCTATGTTTAGCCAAATTTAAATTTATTTTTATACACTGATGTGGAAATCTTAAATTTTTTTATTAAAATAAAAACCTAAGCTGGATAATGAAAGTGTAAAATGACAGCAACAAAATGACAGTAAACAATTAGTTCACAGAGCATCAATAATAATCATGTTCATGCTACTTACTTCAAATGTGGATGTTCAATAATTCAGCACTGCTGTCCTGGTCCTAAACTTCACAAAGTGGCAAATTGTACATTTCATAGAATTACAGAATGCTAGAATTGTCAGGGTTGGCAGGGACCTTCCAGCTTCTCTAGTTCCAACGGCCCTGCCCTGAGCAGGGACACCTGGCACTAGAGCAGCTTGCTCCCAGCCCCAGCCAGCCTGGCCTGCAACACTGCCAGGGCAGAGCATTCCTGGGAGTCCTGAAAAGAAGGCAGAAAATAGACTTGGTAGCCCCTGAGAGGAAATCTGCCAGGCCCTGGAGAGTCACAGAAGAGCAGAAAGGAAGCAGGGGGAGACAGTCCATGAGTCTGTGTCCAGCAGCCTGGCAGGGGCTGGCTCTGTGGGCAGACAGACAGAGGTGTTGAACGAAGAAAATAATATCAATATTTTACCCACAGACATCACACAGATCTTGGTACACATGCTCCATCATCTCCCTGAGTCCTTCT
>VWZO01001159.1:0-20090 GCA_013396975.1 Bucco capensis | reverse complement strand
GGCAGGACACCTGGCACTAGAGCAGCTTGCTGCCAGCCCCAGCCAGCCTGGCCTGCAACACTGCCAGGGCTGGGGCTGCCATCAGCTCTCTGGGCAACCTGGCACAGTGGCTCAGCACCCTCCTGGGGAACAACTTCCTCCTAACATCCACCTAAATCTCCCCTCCTCTAGCTTGGATCCATTCCCCCAGTCCTATCACTACCTGACATCCTAACAAGTCCTTCCCCAGCCCTCTTGTAGCCCCTGCAGATCCTAGAAGGCCACAAGAAGGTCTCTTGGGAGACTCCTCTTCTCCAGGCTGAATAATCCCAACTCTTTCAGCCTGTCCTCATAGGAGAGGTGCTCCAGCCTCTGATCATCCTTGTGGCCCTTCTCTGGACATGTTCCAACACATCCATATCTTGTCCTGGGGGCTCCAGAACTGGATGCAGTACTCCAGGTGAGGTCTCACAAGAGTGAAGTAGAGGGGAAGAATCACCTCCTTCCACCTGCTGGCCATGCTTCTCTTGCTGCAGCCCAGGCTAGGGCTGGCTTTCCAGGCTGCAAGTGAACACTGGTGGCTTATGTTGAGCTTCTCATCCCCCAGCACCCCTAGTGCTTTTCCTCAGGGCTGCTCTCAAACCAGTCACTGCCCAGCCTGTATCAGTGCTTGGGATTGCCCCGACCCAGATACAGGACCTTGCACTCGGTCTTGTTGAACTTCATGAGCTTGGCTTGGGCCCACGTCTCCAGCCTGTCAAGGTCCCTCTGGATGGCATCCCTTCCCTCCAGCATATCAGCCACACCACACAGCTTGGTGTCATTGGCAGACTTGCAGAGGGTGCACTCAATGCCATGTTGCTGATGAAGATGTTAAACAAGACAGGTCCCAGGACTGATCCTTGACAGACTCCACTTGTGGCTGGCCTCCACATGGACATGGACCCATTGACAGCCACTCTTTGGGTGCAGCCTTCAATCCAGTTCTTTACCCACTGAGTGCTCCATCCATAGAACCCATATTTCACCAGCTTGGAGACCACAATACCGTGTGGTGCAGCATCAAAGGCTTTGCTCAGGTCCATGTAAATGATGTCAGTTTGTCAGTTGCTGCTGATGCCTAAAGATCCACTGATGTTGTGACCTTTTCATAGAGGGCCACCAGGTTAGTCAGTCATGATTTGCCCTTGGTGAAGCCATGTTTATTGTATCCAGTCACCTCTTCATCACTTTTCTGCCTCAGCAGTGCATCCAGGAGGATCTACTCCATGATCTTGCCAGGCATGGAGGTTAGACTGACTGGCCTAGAGTTCCCTGGATCTTCCTTCTTCTCCTTTTTGAAAATGGGAGTTACGTTTCCCCTTTTCCAGTCAGTGAGGACTTCACCAGACTGCCATGACTTTTGGAATATGATAGAGAGCAGGTTATCCAATGATCCATCCATTGGATTTAGGTATCAAGACACAGTTTACTTTTTGGAATTAAATGCTACTGAAATATGAAGGCATTCTTGGGGTCTAGTTTAGCAAGCTTTACTGTGAGGGGCTAACTTTCTGATGAGGTTAGCCTTGCCCTATTAACAGATCCTATGGAGCATGTGGCTGATGATGCACATCTCTGAGTCCCGGCATGATTTTTATTCCTGACCAAAAATAGTCCAGCAGGTGCTAGAGGCATCACTGCCTGGTACTTTTAAGCCATGGGGAATCATTTATGACATTAGTGCTACCATAGAAACCTATTTCAATTCAACAGAAATTCAATTCATGGTAAAAGCTTCTGAGTCCGAATCATTCATATTTGTTACTCCTGACAGGTTTGCCAATGCAGTTGAGACTTCTAGAAACATTTTGTGATCCCTTGGAGCACTAGTTTTATTCAGATGCTTTGAAACACTGATTGTATCCACAGTATGGTCCCATGGTCTGTCCTTTTTGTAAAGCACCAACATAAACTAAACATTCTCCACACATGCCTACAGAATAACATCAGTTTCTAAAGAAATGAGGAAATCTGAGAGAGCTATTGCATTTCTCCTGCTGAGTTTTCAGAATATCAGAGCCCACTACTCTCTAACAAGATTCTTTTAGATATTACGTATGAGGAAATTTTAATGTTTAATACTATATTTACTTGTTTGAAGATATTTGCTTCCTGAGGCAAAACAGAAGGTACAACTTCAGGCAAAGTCCAGCATGCTTAGAGGGGAAGGATATTTTTGAGTGTTTCTATTTTAGCAGATACAGGCTGAAATAGAATTGTGGGCTGTATATAAAGTGCAAAAAAGGATAGCTTTTATTATCCCATTTATTTTTGCAAAGAGGCCTAGTACAGTTCTCATATTTTATTTTTTCCTGTTGAGAAAGTCTTGTGATATGATTGCAGTGCTTGGGGCTTTAGCTTGTGGGGTTTCTATCTTTTTGTTTCCAAAAAGGTCTAAAAGAGGGTAGTGATCACTGACATGTTGTTACTGCATTTGAATTTATTTAGTCTTGTTATTTTTGGCCACTGAATGCAGTTGAAAAATAACTCTAAAATTTAAAGGAGAAACTTTATTTTTCTTAAATGTCCATTTACCCTCTCCCACCTTAGAATGCATTGCTTTCTTAGTGTATAAGGCATATATATTTCACTTGAAAAAGATTGTATTAACTTACACAATAGCTCAGTGGCTTATTCATAAAATTGGTAAGAAAACTGAATAATAGAGACTGGAAGTGGAGACATTAGATAACACAAAGCTTTACAGAGTATTGAAGAAGGGGCCAGTTTACAAATCATCTCTTGATTGAAATGGTCACTTCTTTCTCAACTTTCTCTCATCATGACTGTTTTTTCATTATTTATGCCAAATAATTGATAAGTGAAGGGAGATTCCTTTATTTACTTTTATTCACATTATGTTTTATTGAAGATATACTTCCAGATAATTATTTATGAATTTGTCTCCTCCTTTTGCCCAGTTACCCATCAAAGAAAGCATTAGCACATTCAGAAACATGACAGAACAACATGTTTGATCAAGTTAATTGCTATTAGCTATTAATTGCTTATCAGCTCATAAGGACAAGCAGAGAGTTCAGTACAGCACTGCCACCATGAATACTTTGGTGCTGCTTAAACCTAACAATCTTTATCTCATTTATGAGTCATGTTGTGGTATCACAGGCTCAGGCACTGCTGCTGCGCTGGGAAAGGGAGCAGAGTAAGTCATCCTGGCTAGAGAAGCCATCTTCATTAATGACCTGGCCCAGGGGATGGAGTGCACCCTCAGCAAGTTTGCAGATGACACCAAGCTGGTGGCAGTGTCCATCTGCTTGAGGGCAGGGAGGCTTTCCAGAGGGATCTGGATAGGCTGGATGGCTGGGCCAAGGCCAATGCCATGAGGTTCAATCAGGTCAAATGCCAGGTGTNGTCACAGTCCCTGGAGGTGTTGAAGAGACGGCTGGATGTTGTGTTGGGGAGCATCATTTAGTGGGGTGATAGAGCTAGGAAAAAGGCTGGACTCAATGATCTTCAAGGTCTCTTCCGGCTGTAACTGTTCTATGATTCTATGCAGGAAGCTGTGCCTGGCTGAGAGCTGCCCCTAAGCTCATGGGCTCTAACTGTGCCTTTCTGCTTTGCTACAGTAAAACATTTCAGCTTAAGATAGTATGCTTTTCAATTATAACTTGGCTTCAAAGAATTGATGAGTTGAGCCTAGGCACAGTCTTTTTAGAAGCCAAGTGCTTCGGAGTTTTTCCACTGCTGTGATGGAGTTTGATGTCTTTACATCCAGGGGCTTTGGGAAGAGGGCTGCCAGGACAGAAGGACGAGAATGTAGCTGTAAGGTTTTGAAGCTTTCTGAACTGCTGTGGGACCCTCATCTTCAGCATATATCTAGTGATATATTGTGGTTGCTATCTCATAATTGTCATTAGAAATATAAGCAGCCATTTAAGGAAAGGCAGAACATTGTCTCATTTAGCAATACTGCATGATAATGTATAGTTATGCAAAACAAGTGTGGGAAGATTTGCAAGGTTACAGTACTAATGCATCTCAGCCCAGATGGCAATTGTAAGCAGGCTCTAAAACATGTGTCCCACTTCTGTTGGTTTTCTGGTGTTTGCCTTTGTCTGAATGTTTACTTGTCATTTTTATAATGGTCTTCTTTAGTATAATTTTAATTATAATGGTCTTCTATAGTATAAGTATATACTATAAGTAAATATACCCAGGGAATAATATGTGTTTAACATATACTTTATTACAGGTTAACAACTTTTTGGTTTGGATTTTTTTTCTGTGTTTCTGAATCTTGGGGTCTAGCATATCTTTGAGAACCACTAATCATGAATTGAATATTACACAGTAAAATGGAAGTATTTTGTAAACTGTTTCTGTGCAGTGAATCTAACAGATCTATAGGCAGGTAGGCTGGATGGCTGGGCATTCTGTCTTACAGGGGAGGCACAATATAAACATTCTTTTTATATTGCAAATACACAAGGATGTCTGAAAATCAGTATTATTAGAATCATGTTTTCCATTTCTCTTGACATTATCTGCTGCAAATGCAGAGTGTTAAAGAAGGGCTAAATTGTATTCTGAGTCTAATGGATTATGAGATTTAAACATATCTGATGAAAGCATTTAATAGTCTGTATGTGTGCATTTGTGTGTGTGTGCATGTAACAGCACCTCAGGAAGGTAATCTTTAGTTCCTCTCCCTTTCATAGGATTCTTTCAGATCTTGTGATGGGAGCTGTAATCCTAAACTGAATTTTCCTGAATAGAAGAATCATAGAATCCTAGAATGGTTTGGGTTGGAAGGGACCTCTGGAGCTCATCTAGTCCAACCCCCCTGCAGTGGCCAGGGACATCCCCAACTAGATCAAGTTGCCCAGAGCCCTGGCAAGCCTCACCTGGAATGCATCCAGGGATGGGAACTCAACCACCTCCCTGGGCAACCTGGTCCAGTGTTTCACCACCCTCATGGTGAGGAACTTCTTCCTAATGTCCAGTTTAAATCTCCTCCTCTCCAATTTCAAACCATTGCCCCTTGTCCTTTCACTGCAGGCCTTTGCAAACAGGCCCTCTGCAGCCTTCTTGGAAGTTCCCTTTAGGTACTGGAAGGTCACTAGTAGGTCCCCTGAAGCCTTCTCTTCTCCAGGCTGAACAATCCCAGCTCCCTCAGCCTGTCCTCAGAGCAGAGCTGTTCCAGCCCCTGAGCATTCTCGTGGCCTCCTCTGCACCTGCTCCATCAGCTCCATGTCCTTTCTGTATTGAGGGCTCCAGAACTGGACCCAGTATTCCAGAGGAGGTCTCACCAGGGCAGAGTAAAGTGGCAAAGCTTTACTCAAAGCTGTCATGTATACTCTGTCCTGAACATTATCATCTTTGTTTATTTAGTTATCCGGAGACACAACATAGTAAGAGGGGACAGATCTAATATTGCATTGGTAGTAATGTAGTAAGATAATGAACTTTAGATGGAAATAGTAGCTTTACAGCACCTCAAAGGCACCTGGGCTTGTTTGAAGTGCAACTTCCGTTTAGAGTGGGGGATCTGGATCCTCAAATCTGATTTAGTTTTCAAAGTAACAGTCACACTTCAGACAAGCCCAACTGCCTCTGAAGTGTGTGTGTGAAAATTAGGGAGCAAGCCTTTCTGTGACACATGCTTCTAGGAAATACTCATAACTTATAAAAAATCAGCTCTGTGTTTGCCCATTTCTGTATTTTCCTTTTCATGGAGAAAGTTATATAAGAAAGCTATATAAGTTATATAACTAAATTAACCAAGTGTTCTTCTAGTTCATATATTGTGTAATGTGTGTGTGAGGGGATCACATAAATATGTGATTAGTTCTGGCAAGATGTGCAACAAAACTCAGGAAGACACTTTCCATGATTTTCTCTGTGTCACAATAAGGGTAACAAATATTTTTATTATTATTACTATTAACTACCAGGCTTATTGACTGTCTTGTTTTGCCTCAATTTTCCTGTATTCTTAAAAAAACCCAACAAAACAAAAACCAAACCCCAAAATCTTTAAATACTTTAGTAGTGGGTGACAGCATATGGATGAAATTGCCAGAGTCTGAATGTTAACATTATTTTAAGACGGTTTATTATTCCTTTATCTTTAATATATGAGGCACAGAGGATAGTCATATCTTTGTTGGTTGTACATTTTCTGATATAGAAGATGCCATTCCTTAATTTGGTGCTTTTGGCATCTGTAAGTACATTGATTATTATTCCTCTGGACAAAGTTTAAGTCAGTAATTACCAAGTCATATTTCTTGATGAAGAACTGCAACTTATTATCTTTTTTACTGAAGTTTTTAAAGTTAACAATCTCAGTATATAAAACAAGGTTTGAGCAAATTTTAATGTTGCTTCTACTGTACATTTAAAAAGCCAAATATGTACTGGAAAGAGCAAAATTGATATTCCTTCTTCAGGTATATGCTTGTGGATATTAGATAACTGTTTAGACAAACTGGAATCAGCATGAGAAGTCATTTGTTTACAATGTAAGGATCAATAAAACATTTCTACAAAACAAACCACTTATCTCTTACATGTCTTATGAAACAGAAAACAAGTTAAGAACTTCAATAGAGACATCAAGAAAGTGTTGTGTGTAAATGCAATTGCATTGCAGAGGTTGATAATAGTCATCTAAGTTAAAAGATCCAGCAACAGAAAATACAGTAGAATTCACAAACTCAATACAAGGGTTCATTGTCATGGACTCAAAAAACAGAACTATCTTCCAAATGTAATTTATTCCATTTTCATTCTTTGAGACAAGACCATAAACCCTTACAATCTGTCTTGTTTAAATGATCTTGTTATAGATGCCCTCTCCCCCATATTTCTGTATATTCTAATTTGAACTTCCTGCTATTCATCCTGACTCTGGTCACTCACCTTGTTGCCTTCCCCAAGAAGCAAACCACCCCATACTTCTCCAGTTAAATACTAGCACCTAGAAGAGTGAGATATTTACTACCAATTATAACTCCAAAGAGTTGTGGTCAATGGAGTTCAATGCAGCTGGCAGCCAGTCACGAGTGGGGTCCCACAGGGCTCAGTCCTGGGGCCACTCCTGTTCAACATCTTCATTAATGACCTGGACCAGGAGATGGAGTGCACCCTCAGCAAGTTTGCAGATGGCACCAAGCTGGGTGGCAATGTCCATCTGCTTGAGGGCAGGGAGGCTTTCCAGAGGGATCTGGATAGGCTGGATCACTGGGCCAAGGCCAATGCCATGAAGTTCACTAAGGCCAAATGCCAGGTGCTGCCCCTTGGCCATAGCAACCCCCAGCAGTGCTCTAGGCTTGGGGAGCAGTGGCTGCAGAGCTGCCAGGCACAGAGGGACCTAGGGGTGCTGAGTGACAGCTGAACAGGAGCCAGCAGTGTGCCCAGGGGGACAAGAAGGCCAATGGCATCCTGGCCTGGAGCAGGAACAGTGTTNTGTAACTCTTCTATGATTCTATTCTATGAATTTATATTTGTTATTTCCACAGTTTTCTTTTTTTGGGGTGGGAGAGATGACTGCCACCAGTGATTCCAACTATAAAGTGATCCCTGATAGCTAAAGTTAGGAATTGTGTTTACTTGTCTCGAGCAAGCTTTATTTAGACTGAGACCAGTCCAACCAGAAGCAGAGATCTGTAGTGTAGAAGAGATAATTTTCCCAATTGCCTTTATAGAAGCCCTGTGTAGAAAAATGAGGAATTAAAAGGTGCAGGTCTTTTCAACCCAAAAAAGATATCTGCTGGGTCAATTGCATCCTAAAAGTACTTTTATTCCACTTTGCTGCTCTTGGGTGACCAGCTTGGATATAGATTTAATACAACATACCTTTCAAATTAGGTAAGATAAATCCAACCCAGAAAATCAAATATTGCCATCCTTAAACATTAGTTAGCACCTATTCTTGCCAGGAAGGAGATTAAATATAGTTTATATGAAGAGATTAATTGATGGATGAAGTCAGTTAGTAGACTTGATTCTGTTTTTAATCTTGACAAATCTTCTGATGAAAAGAAGAAAAAACACAACTTTTTAACTTAGTATGGATAATATTCTAAAGTTTGTGGGTTGTTACTCAAAATAACAGAACTGTACATCTTTACAGTTGCTCTGTCCTCATTTTCTATTATTTTTTACACACTGAGCAAATTTGTGAAAAAAGGGAAACTAGTACAAAATAGCCAAAATATCATTACCTTTTATTTTTAAGTGTATTTTAAATATTAAGTGATTTAATGTCAGTTATTTAGTATACTATTACTGTGAAGGGAGGATGTGTTCTGAATCAGAATAGCAAACTTGTTGAGCTGTCATTAATGACTGAATGAGTGATAGAGGATAAAATATAGAGAGACTTGGAAGCTGGAATTGGCACCAAAAGAAGCTGTGCATTCCTCACCAACATTGTAGGACAACGCCTGTTGTGTTTACTGCAATATGCTGCTTCTTACAGTCACCCTTCAGATATCCTCTCTGTCAGGATTTATTTTAGGTTATTTCTCAGGGCCATGTTCTGACCCCAATCTGCCTTATAATGAAAGTTTTATGTATGTGTGTATGTGCTGAAGCCATTGTACAGTCTGTGAAGAGTTTCAGAAATTAGCATGTTGTCAAGGGTGATTCCCTTTATAACTTTGTGTTTATTTTAATTGAAAAAAAATGTTGAATAAGAGCATAACATAAAGCTCTGTTCTGGCAATAGAAGGTTGTAGTCTTGTAATTCAATAGAGCAGTTTATTCATCACTTATGCTACTGCTCTGTGACTATTTCACATATTTAATATTTAAGTAGCTAGAAAAATATGCTTCCTATGAATTGGAATAAAATCAATCCCATTTGCCATACAATTATTTTATAAATTAGTCATAGTCTGTCATTTTAGTCCATATTTGGTCTTTGTTTTTCTTGCTAGATCATAGATTTCAAACTGTGGAGTAGCAAATTGTCATCAGTTTTGTGGCAATACAATATATATTCACTCAAGACATACTGATATAAATATCTTTTATGTTGAAGTGCTACTCTGTTACTTGAAGATAACAATCTACTCTAGTCAGCAACATAACCATATCTGCAAATTATTTATGTACTTTTAGAAGAAATGGATAGAAATACCTGTAAAACAAAGGCATTGATTTTTAAATGGAAAAAAAGATGATGGTGCAATTTCCCTTGTTATATAGCTGATTCACTTCCATACTTCAGTAGTATGATTTGCAGAAAAAAGTCACTCCAGCCCCAGCTAACAACACTTTCATCTCCCTTCTGAAAAGTAATGCTTGTACAAACTGTAGCATGTATAGCAGAGCATTCTGAACTATGGCTAATGAAGCCAGTCTGCAGTTCCAGCCTACACTGCCTAGAATATTATGAGCTGCTTAAAATTCACCCACTTGAACTACAGATTCAGCTTTATTGTATTTACAGATGTTTATATGAGTGATGGTTGATCCCATCCCATTTCAGTAATGATCTGACAGCTGTTTCATTTAGTTGTAGACCTTCTGTGCCTCAGTTCACATCAGTCAGGAGCAAAGTAACAGAGAATGCTGTCCTTCACTATCATATCTTTTCCAAATGAAACCAATCTACTTAACATGAACTGCAAAAAAATATATAATAAAAAAGACCTTTATATTTTATTACTTTTTAAGGGAAAAAGCCCTTTAATTTTATTCTAGTTCATAAATATGGAAGAATGACTCTAGTTTGGTGTAACTGGATTTGCTCTATTGTGAACTCTAGCTTTCTTTAACAGGCCAGTACCCACTGGGTGGACATATAAAACAGATAATACAGAGCTCCAAATCTCAATTATTTAAAAATAGAGGCAAAGGGAAAACATGATTAAACCTGCAGATTGCATACTTTATTCAGCAGTTTTCTGTTCAAGAGAAATTGACTGTGAAAAAAATCAAGCATGTCACTGGGCACTTTTTAGTTGGTAGTGGCTCAAGTCTGTGTTTTTACAGTACAGTTTTGGAGGCTAATTTGGGAAATAATGCATCACAGATTTGTGTTTGGCTTTTTGGCAGTGATTAGAGAGTTACACTTGGGTTATTTCTTGTGGTTGTACTACTTTTTAACAATAAGTGTAAATCCATGTGAATTACTTTCATGTTATTACTGCCTTAGGTTCAAGTGAAAACTTACCATGGCAGGTTTGGGCTCATATCTTCTGTGTGGAGTGTTGATTTCTTTCTGAAGTAATCTTGTGTGTGACAATTTTTTTTTTCTCAAACCTAAGTCATTTTCCTAATATTCATGTTGCTGGAGAGATTCTCCTTGGCTTCAAAAACCTGTGGGAATTAATCTTTCTATGGCAAGTGTACACTAAAAGAAGGCAGAATAGATCACAAGTCTTGCCAATGGTACATTCTTCCCATTTTCTTTACATTTATCTGGAAGTACTGTCATATGGATGAACACTCAAACAACTAATGTTTAGAGTTTCTTTTTGGTTGACTTTTGAAATACAATTTTGAATACTTTTGAAACTCCTTTTGTTCTGAAAATCACAAAAATAACATGATACAGCTGTTGAATTTAGATGACATTTATTTAAAAGTCAGGTTGCATATGTTGCAGAGCTAAATCAAAAAAAATATATATCCACATTCATTCAATATGTTCAAGGATAAATTGTATTTATTATAATCCTTAGCATTCTATTATTCTTTTTGAGCCTTTTCTAGAAGCAAGGGTTTTTTTGTTGTTTGGGTTTTTTTTTTAAGGTACTGAAAGAGAATTTTGGGGATTTCTTTCTGCTCAGAAAAAAAACCCAATCATGTATCTGTTAATTTGGGACCATAGTTGTAATGGTAACTGATTCATTCACAGTTGTAGGCCAGCCACAGACAGGCTACACTAGTTTGAGGTGATTTGTTCTACTCAGATGACTGAATAAATATATGCAAGACTTGGTTCACAATCTGGTGCAGATTCAGCTGAGTATTTAAAGAAGGAATTCTTTCCTGATGGAAAGCAATATAGCAGTTCTCCATTTGTCCAATTTTCTGTTCAGTGAATTGGGATTATTAATTCTTGTAAATGTTAACATGGGCTTTATGCCACTGAAAAGTTTTGTTGTTTATTCTAAGGCATATTGACTGTGTAGTTATGTGTGAATAAATACCTAGAGATTTCAGAATCTTAGCCAGTGTCCACATTTCTTGAGAGTGTGAGGTCACATCCTCTGTGTTACTGAGGGAGTTCTCTCACAGAACACAAATCTCATCCTCTTCCTTTTTCTCTGTGAGTTAATGAAGTCTCACATTGCCATATTTAGGCACACTTTCCACATTTTAGATGTCTTGCAGACTGATAAATAATCCAAACCACTAATGGTAATTCCTTAATAATTTGAAGCATCGTTAGTGGCTGTGTAAGAGCCACTAAGATCACACCTGAACTGAAGCACCATATCCCCTGTCTGTGAGAGCATGGTACATGGTCAAACAACCTAACAGGAGCTCAACAAGATGTGGCCCAGTAACACCATATTATTTATTAGATAAATGACTACTAATGGCCAATTTTCTTGAAGGGGTAGGAAAAAAACCCTACTATTACATAAAAATGGGGAAAAGAAGACTAAATAATTTTTGCTTACATTTATTTGTGGAGAAGCACAGAACCCTCCCCATGCAAAGAGCATCATAGTGCTGATTGATCTGATGATATCTTTAAGAGACTAAAGCAGAGATTACTCTACAACTTTGGAAGTATGACTTTTTTATGTATGAGAAGGCCAGAATTTTACCCCTGCGATCCAGATATTTTTCCTGTTTTAATCTGGGTCCTGTTACAATAAAACATTTCAGGGTACATATTTTCCAGACTAAAACTTGTGTTTTGAGCAGAAATGTAGCAATAAGTGTTTCAGAAGACTGACACCAAACTCTCATATTTAAATTCTGCATTCAACCTAATCTAGACCAAAGGACTATTATTATGGCTCTTCTGTAGTAAGAAGATAAACAGTGAATAGCATTCAGAATTGTCTTGTTAATAGAAATTGGATTGGATGAAACATAATAAGTGAAAGGTTAAATTTCCAAGGGAATTGTAGTTAGATGCTAATTTCCTGTGTTAAATGAGTTACATCTAAATCTGTAGCAAAGCAAATCAGTTGGCACAGCTTTTGTTGAATGTAAAATAAAAATTACTTCTCCATGCAGATATAAGTTCACTTGTTCTTTCCTGAAATGAATTGTGGTTCAACGGTGGAAAATCCAGAAGAGGAGATTTTAAGCTGAATTTCCCTAGTATCTCTGAAACTGAATTTTATGGGTTTGTTTTTTGTCTTACAAAATTTCTCCTTTCTTTTAGTAGTTTATTTGTTCATGATGTTGTTTTTTTCTTAGTGGGGATGATGAGAGACTATTTTCATTTCAGCTCACTATGTACTAGACTGTATAAACATGCTGAAGAGTTGAGCATTGCAGCTATGAGGTGTCACAGCTTCTGTGGCATAACCCTCAGCTTGGAATCTAGGTGTGCGTGTTTTCTGCATGTTAGGCCATAAAAAATAAACCTTGCAGGCATTTCCTGGGAACAATAAGCAAAGAAAGAAGCATTTGTTAAGCCAGCCCCTAGAGGCAGTGATTTAATGGTAAGAGAGCTGTGGTATGCCTCCCCTGCCCAGTCCTGCTGCCAGCACATGTGGCAGCACTGTCAGCCTGCCTGTCCCGATGGCTTCCCGCTCTCCTGGGCACCCTCCAGCCTCTGCTTTCACTGTATCTCAGCTGCTCCACCACAGAAACTTGTTGGATTTTTGTCTTTGTAATGCCTATCACTCCATTCAGGGGCTACAAATTCCTGTTCAATTTGTTTTCAAGGCTTCTGCCCTTTCTTCAACAATAAACAGAGGATAAAGGAAGAGCTGTCATTCTGAGTCAGCTATTTTTCAGTCAGACTGAGTGCTAATGCCCAAGTCTTAAGAGAGAAAGAGAAATGGCAGATAAGATGGGGTCTGAGATTATGTTTGTTTAGGTAGCAAAAAAAAATGAAAAAGTGCAATCAACTGCATCATTTTCATACAGTTTTAATAATTCACCTCAGTTCTTAATTAGCTGTAAAGCCACACAACTTCTACATAAGCTTTAAGAGTATGATTGTGCCTGTCAGATCACATTAGTTGTGCAACACATTCTACCTTTAGGGCTCCCAAAGAAGGACTGACCATGCAACATTTCTGCTGCAAACAGTCATTCCAGGTGACAGTATTCCCCTGATCCTTGCATATATAGTAGGGAATTGCAAGAGCAGAGGTCATTAACATCACGTTATTTATTACATAACTAGGTAAAACAAAAATATGCTTGGCTTTCCTTCTAACCTATAGGAGAAACATGTTCCCTGGAGCATTACATTGTTGTATCTCAGAGATACCTTGGATGAAGAGTATATTTGAAATGAGTTTTATTTGTAGTTTGGAAGTAGGAGTTGAAAAACAAGTTGTTTTGAAGTGTTATCCTAGTTGTTAATTCATCAAAACAGATGTGACAGAAAGAACCATCTGTAAATCTCTAGGGCAAACTCAATTTTACTTTGAGATTTTTCCTGTAAAACCCTTATGCTAAAAACACCAAGGAGAAAAAAAAAATGAACAAAACTACAAAAAGAAAGAAAGAAACAAAAAACCCCAGTCTCTTTCTGTCATCATCTGATTCAGAGAAGTCAAAGCTTTTCATAGAATCACAGAATGTTAGGGGTTGGAAGGGCCCTAGAAAGATCATCTAGTGCAACCCCCCTGCCAGAGCAGGATCACCTAGACCAGCTCACACAGCAATGTGTCCAGGCAGCTCTGCAATGGCTCTAGACAAGGAGACTCCACAGCCTCCTGGGCAGCCTGCTCCAGTGCTCTGGCACCTGCACTGGAAAGAAGTTTCTCCTCGTGTTAATNGTCTCTAGCCTGTCCAGGTCACTCTGGATGGCAGCACAGCTCCTGGTGTGCCAGCCACTCCTCCAAGCTTGGGATCATCTACAAACTTGCTGAGGGAACACTCTACCCCTTCATCCAGATCACTGATGAATATATTGAACAGTCCTGGCCCCAGCACTGACCCCTGGGGCACACCACTAGTCACAGGCCTCCAGTTAGACTCTGCTCCACTAACCACAACTCTCTGGGCTCTGTCCTTCAGCCAGTTCCCAACCCACCTCACTGCACAATCACCCAACCTGCTCTTCTTAATCTTGGCTGTGAGGATACCATGGGAGACAGCATCAAAAGCTTTGCTAAAGTCAAGAAAAAACACATCCACTGCCTTTCCCTCATCTATCCATCTAGTTGTGCCATCATAAAAGGCTATCAGATTATTATTATTATCATATATTATTATTATTATCAGCTATATTTTTATTCTTATGAGATTTTGACAGCTGAGCAGTCTCTAGATGAAGAGGGAGAATTGGCCACCTTTGCTCCAGAGGTATGAAGAGGTGGCTGCTTGTTATAAATGCTAGTACTGCAGATAGGTCAGGAGCACAGAGTGATTTCAGAGAGCAGCAGCAACTGAATAATTAAAAGGCTTGAAGGGGCTGTGTCAGTGACTCAAGTCAAAAGGTCTAAAATACTGGCTGTAGGTAGCCTAGCTAAATAGGATGCTAATAGTTATTACAAATATAAGCTGCAGATATCCTGAGGCTGAGAGAACACTGTGTTAGGTGTGGGACTCTGGGAGAAGAACTTTGAGTAATGATTTGCCTTTAAGCAAGGGAAAACTTAAGGTGATAACCAAACAATTTTCCTAAGAGTAAGTTCTGTGGTGCTCAGCAAACTAGTAGAAACTCCTTTCCTTAATTGTTTGAGATTACATGAAGCAAAGCATTAGGGACTGTAGTGCTGGTAGCAGGCTGGCCTTGATACACCAAGGAATGTACAATCTGATAAACTTGTATCTCTTTCTGTTTCCAAGGAAGGTGACAAAAGCATCTTATCAGACTGCTTTGCCTCACTGTATTTAGGAACTGGAACTGTAAATCACCAGATGATACTTGCCATCCTTTTCACCACCTGGTACCAATCCAGATGCATAAGCATATGCCAAACTGGCTAATTTTATTCCAAGTGAAACAATACAAAGAAATGAGAAAACATAAATAACAGTAACATACTGCACAGATTACACAGACAGTTTGTTCTGTGGGATTCTGAAAGTATTATAGGCACTTACCCATGTGTGTAAACTGTATGTGAATGAGTAACCAGAGTTTCACCCTGTAGCACTACAAAGTTTCTCACAGAAGACTATGAAGAAAAAAATATGTATATATGTGGTTTTGTGCTTCAAAATTCTGATTCAGTCTGACAAGATTGCTTTCTATTGAGCATGATATTTCCATTAGGCATGTAACATTAGTTGTAACCTTAAGGACTCTGTGTCTCAGAGTAAGACCTATAGCCAGAAATTTTAATGATACTTTTGACAACTGAGAGAGAGGTTTTAATATTTAAATCTCATTTTCAAAGCTAAGTTAAAGTCTTTTACTGCTGCATAGCCATACAAGATCTTGAGCACTGGAGTGTAAAATGAGAATCCTGATTATGAGCTAGGACACAAAACATCACTCCATGGGTCATGTGATCAGTAGCTGATCCCTAAACCAAAATCCACTGAAGATATCAGAACAACACTTTCCTTACTCCCATGCAATTTACATGGAGATTTGCTGTGAAATGGACAAAAAAACCCAACAAACCAAGCAAATAAACCAAACCAAACAAATCCCCCCCCCCCAAAAAAAATCCCACATTACACAGAATTTCACTTGAGGCCTCTCTGAATACTTTTTAATATCATATACCATTAACTATTTAGGAACTTGATTAAAATAGAATGAGCCTAGGAACACGTACCAAACTTCTGTTGAGCAGCACTTCAGACAAAGGCTCCTTTCATCTGTTTGAGGGGAAGCAGCAAAGCAAGCCCTTCTGAGAACATTGCTAGCTTTTGTCTTAAATAAGTAGGTTTAGTCTCAGCTTCATCCTGCTGGTGTATAAGATAAACCACCTGGACATGTTTTTTTCTTAAACTGCTTTCTTTTTAGGAGGAGGTGGGGAATTACAAATAACTTCAAATTAACTCTGGCTGCTTGTGGATGTTCTTAAGCACTGACTATTTTGGTCAAACTAAAATTCATATTTAAAAATATGTACGATGTTTAGCAAGACATCCTTTTTTTCTGACACATGTTCACAAATCTTAAAGACTTTTTCTCACTGTTTTTGTGAGATGTGTAGCATCTTTTAGTTGTAAAGGATAAAATTAACTACTACAGCTTAGTATATATTGTGCCTGTAAAAGGTAAACACATATGGTGTAAAACCTTTTCATTATTGAAATGAATGACAAATTTGTGACTTTGTCCTTTGTATAGACAAAAATGTATGTATCGTGTTAAAGAGTAACAGCAATGGTAAAAATCAAGGTATTTTAATAGGAATTTTGACAACTGAAAAGTATGTTTTTCAGAAAACCAATTCATTGCATGTATAAAACTTAACATTGGGAGCAACCTAAAGTCCAGTTTCATTTTACATTGTAATTTCATAGGAAACTCACTCCAAACTAAGTCATGTATATTCCTCTGGCTCATCACAGCCTTTCACTATACTGCCCAAATACATTTTAATAGTTAAATTCAAATATTAGTTAAAAATAATTGGAGTAACTTTCACTATGCACATATTCCTTATGTTAATCTGATACTAGATAGATTTTGATCAGTGAATACCTTTTTCTGCCATGCTATATTGCAGCAGCTGCCCTACAGAGAAGCAAGAGCACTCCAGAAGTGGCTGAGTTGAACCTCACTCTGTGTCAAATGTGCTCTCTGTGTTGCTGTGAAATACACCAATTCTGTTCTTCTTCTGGTGTAGCTTATCACATGATAACTTTCATATGGCTGATGTTGCCATCATCTTGAACCTTCTTTTGTTTCTAAACTTAAATCAGTGTTTTCCAGAGGCACTTAGATGAGATAGGCCTAGATTTCAGATGGATTTGGTAGATGCTAATGCTTACATATACTATTTTAGTTTGTATCAATGATTTATAAATATTATTTAAATCCACAGAATATAGAACACATATGGATTTGATTATTCTAGTGCTCACATCTTGAGTAACTTCATGTGTCATTTTATTTCACAGGAATTTGCTGCACTGACAAAAGAATTAAATGCCTGCAGGGAACAGCTGCTTGAAAAAGAGGAGGAGATTTCAGAACTGAAAGCTGAAAGAAACAACACAAGAGTAAGTACACAGCAGACCTTTTCTGATTATCATGTATATGTAGAGCACGAGGAAAACATTTACATATAAATTTAGCTCTTCATTTGTATAAATAAGAAGACAAAAGTCCAGTCTTTTAGTAAGTACATGAGAATTGTAAGGTTCTAAGTAACAGGACATATCTCCCATGCTGCAGTCTTGGAGGAGATGAGTGTATGTGTTACCAAGATATATTACAAAAATAGCAGATTGTTGTCTGAAACATGCTAAGTGCACTCAGTTTAAATGTCTTCTGAAGCAAGACATCCATGCAGTATCCCAAGAGCCAAGGCCTGCCTAAGTTGCCTACAGATACACTGATCTCTTATCAGGGCAAAAGGCAAGGTTACAGTTACAGTAGAGCAAGCTTTCCCTTGCTGTGAATAAGGAGGAGATGAAGGCTTCCACACATAACACAGCCAGTCTGTTGTTTAGTCTAGATGCAGCCCTGATGTAAATGTCATTTGCTGTAGTGCTGAGGAAGCACAAGATTTCACCCTTCAATTTCCCTTGCTCTACTGCAATCAGAAGATGTTACTTTGTATGGGACCGGGAATATGTGATAGCACCTTCTGAAAATTGTCAAATGGTGTACAGAATGGTTTTCAAAATAAAATGATTTGCATGGGCAAGTGTCTGAGCACAGGCATAGTTAATCAACAAATGGAAGAGAGGAGCAGAGAAGGCTTTATGGGCTGTGGAAAGCAGTGAAAAAAAGAGATGGAGCAGTCCCAGATGAGACAGGAGTCAGGCTGGTAATGAACATATGGAATAGGACTCAGAGATCTATCCTTGAACTCCAAGGATATTTTCTGATATCATCTTCTGTGATCTGGGTAACTCTTCCTGTTTCTCCTGCTCTTACTAAACTAATAGCACTTTGGCTGTTCAGAAAACATCTTTCTGTGGTCAGCTAAGGAAGGGATTTCTGAAGGAAATCTAACAATGTACGTGACAAAAGAACTAAGAGTCTTTCACCCTCCTTTCTTCTGTCCAGTTGTAGTACCAGGGTGCCATAAACTTCAGAAATCCAAGCAAGGACATATCATACAGAGGCCTACAAAGAGGCAAAGCTCTCACCTACCTCCATAGTAGTTTGGTGGTGCAGGAGATGATGATATTTAGCACAAAAGTCTTAGAGGTGATGGGTTTGGGAAATGTGATGGCAGACATAGGTGAGCCCTACTCTTCCTCCCATGACTCTAACACTTTCTGAACAGTCCAAAAAGACTTCCACAAAAATGGAGTTAGTTAGTGGAGAAGCATGTGAGAATTGCACTGCATTCTTTAGGCTTAGCAAACCACTTCAACTACAAATCTGAAGACTTTCTAAAGCTGCTTAAATTATCAGTAACTGCTACGTGTATCAGTTATCTTAATATTTAAGGGAAAAATAGGAAAGTCAGTTAAGGAAATAATTTACACAGAATAAAAAACACTTTGTGTTAATTTCCACCACAAACTTCTGAAAACAGAGCTGTAGTTAAAATATACACTTAATTGTAGCTATTCAATAATCTACATACACCCATTGCTGCACAGGACGTGTATCTATTTGGCATCCGTTACAGAAAAAGTACTATATAAACTGACTTTGCAATGTCTTCTCAGTTGTCCTGAGTTCTTCGTGAGTATGCAGAGAAAACTGCCTAGCACAATGCTTTATCCATATCACTACAAAGGCCATTGCACACCTACTTTGCTATATTAAAACTTCAGAGTACCAATACTTACTGTGGGCCTGGTATAAGCTGTGCAGTCTAGCAAAAATCCCAAGGCAACCTAGTTGCCAAACAACTGTGTGAGAAAAAGGAAGATGAGTCAGCTGCAAGTCATCACCTATGTCAAACTGTCACAGCCATTTTATTTGCAAACCAAGAAACTTGAAGATCATCCATTCTTTTGTTCCTTGTGTTATGTTAAAAGAAAAAAAAGAAATGGAGATTTTCCAGGAGAACTAACAACAACAAATTGCAGAGTGTGATAATCCTTGTAAGAAGCCCTTGCAGCTAAAATTAGTAAACTCTGCTGGTGTGTTTTCAGAATGAAGATAAAGCTAGGTATTGGAGATTAGAAGAGCTAGGATATGAAAAAAATATAGGAAATGCAGTAAAAAAGGGGGAAAATATAGTCCCAAGTATTAATGGGGAAGGAGAGTGAAAAAACTCAGAGACATGCCTTATCCTGACCTCTAGCATTTTCATCAATAAGTTAGCACTCTGTCATGTCAAGTATATGTTCTTGACAGGCTCTAAGCTGCCATATAGTACATTAATTGCCAGAACCTGTTGTAATAGTCATGCTGGGAAAGACCAGCATTTGAGATACAAAGCTGTTGTCTTCAGAATACAATCTCAATGACATGCTAGCAATGAGATGTCTAGCAATGTTCATTGAGAAGGTATTGACTATGAAGTAGCCCTTTGGCAAACAGATTTGTACTGTTATTAATACAAAACAGCTTTAATATTTAGCAAGGAAGAGATGCTTCAAAATTTTCTGTTTATTAAGCAAAGATTCTAATAGAATAATACTGTATAGAGGACCACTGATACACTTTTGCAATGAGGAAATAGAATCATAGAATTGTCAGGGTTGGAATTAACCTTAAAGTTGCTGCTGAGTGCAGCAAGCCACAACCTCTGGTCTCCCAGGCACATCCCAGCTGCTTGCTTGCTCTGCTGGGTGGGAACATCATGTCCAAAGGCCAGAATTCCAGCATGCTGGGTCTTGGAAGGCACCTCTGAAGATCTTGCAGTCCAAGCTTCCTGCTAAAGCAGGATCACCCAGAGCAG
>VWZO01001158.1:0-24391 GCA_013396975.1 Bucco capensis | reverse complement strand
AGAGTGGCTTGGTGACTCCATCAGCCAATTCTTTTAGGACTCTGAGGTGCATCTCCTCAGGTTCCATAGACTTATGTATGTTCAGGTTCCTCAGGAGGTCATGAACCTTATTTTCACATACAGTGGGAGGGACTTCCCTTCCCTGGTCCCCATCTTGTGATTTTTTAACTTGGGAGGTGTTGGGAGAGAGGTTGCCAGTGAAGACTGAAGAAAAGAATTTGTTGAGAACCTCAGCCTTCTCCTCATCTGTTGTTATTAGTTCTCCATTCTTGCTCATCAGGGGGGTATATTTTCTTTGACCTTCCTTTTTTCATTGATGTACCTGTAGAATCCTTTTTTGTTATTCTTTGCATCCCTTGCTAAGTTGAGCTCTAGCTGTGCTTTAGCCTTCCTGACCTCATCTCTACACCATCAGGCAGCATCTTTATACTCTTCCCAATATCCCTGTCCTTGTCTGTGTAGTTCCATCTTGGTTTTTAATTTGACCAGTAGGTCTTGACTCAGCCATGCAGGTCTCTTCCCTTTCTTACCAGATTTCTTACACCTGGGGATCAAGAGCTCTTGTGCTCTACGGAAAGTGCCCTTAAAGATCTGCCAGCTCTGCTCTGTTTTCTTGTCCCTGAGGACCATTTCCCAGGATATCCATCAGCACTTATCATAGGTTTTCTGCAAACTGCTGTTAAGTTCTTGGTTAGTTAGGCGCAACATAATCCCAGTGCTGTCTGAACACTTCCATTTTGAAATTTCATTTTCTTTCAGTATCACAGGATTTTCAGTAACTTTATTTTTACTTTTTCAGTAACTTTCAGTAACTTTATTTTTTGTATTAGTGGCATATTTTGAAAAAAAATTACTTCTTTTAAATTTGGTGGAAAAAACCCATCAGGCTATTACAGGACTGTTTTGAAGATGTGTTTTGTAAGAGTCTTCCATTACGCCCCAATTCATCTTAAATTCTCCATTTGATTGCTGCTGAACTTTCTTTGGAAACCCTTGCCTTATTTTGATTATAAGGGAGGAAATCTTTCCCAATCATCTCTTGTTTACTCAGGAAACACATTAGATGTGAAACTGAAGAGAAGCACAACACTGAAATATTCATAGTCAGCCTGAGGCTGTTGAATGAGGCAATTTATAAAATCAATGCAACAACTTCGTAGTGCTGCATCATCACTTCTTTGGCATTTGTTTTCATGCTGTGCTGTAAATAATCCTGCTGGTTCATCCTATTATGGAACAAATTACAGGTTTGGATCCAATTAAGAACTTTGGTGGTACATCAAACCTTTAAGTACTCGCCTTTGCTGCGGAACCTCAAGTACTGAGGTAGACATATAGGCTCTTTATCTGATGCTCAGGAAGCGTTAGGACCACGTGCAGTCCAAAATACCACTACTGGAGATGTCAGTCAGCTTGCCTCTGAGGCTAAGAGATGCTTGTAGCTGACATCTGAGGCAAACAGGATACATGGTCAAACCTTAACCATGGTTTCTCTTGTCATTTTGCACGGCTTGATGCTGCTGCCAGGAACCTCACTTATGAGAATAAGTGATTTTTTTTTTTTTAAGAATTGAAATGTTTTGTCATTTTCTTTTAAAATGTGGTTGTTGGAAGGCATATTGCACCTTTCTATCCTCCCATATACAGGCAAACAATTTGTTTTCTCATTTGCTTTTTATTGAAATAAAGCAGCCATAGCAGAAGGGAGAGATTGGTTTCAGTTTTGTTCTGCCCCTGATCTGGTCAAAAGTTGCTCACTTATCTCTCTGTTCCAAGATCTCAGTTATTGTTGGTGATAGGGTGTGACTGTGGTGGGAAGAAGCTGTATTCTTCAGCTTTCCTGGTAGTTCTACCAGTTGCACGTAGTTCCCCCCACAAGAGGATTTTGATGTTTATTGGATGAGAAAAAAATTAGTATTTTGTTATCTAATGTCCAGGAAAAGGTAAAGAGGGAAGTGTTTATCTATTTTTCATCTGAAGGTTGCTTCCTGTAAAGTTTAGAGGCAAGTCTTTCTGGTCCTGTGCAAGTGTTTCTGTCCTTGAGTTAGCAGTTGAAAGGCTGATGTCCTGTACTTCCTTTAGCTGCATTTTGAGTTATTTTTTGCATGGATATCAAGTCTGCCTGTGCATGTTAGAAAGTGTGCTATGAAAGTACATGAGAGTTTTTCTGTGGGAGTATAGGGGAGCACTGTCCATGTCCTGCATTCTGCCTCATCACAGGTTGGCTTCAGGCTGCCAAGTCACTTTCATGGTCTTTTTGGCCTGGTTAAGGGAGAAGTTCTGCTCCCCTTAACCAGAACAAGCACTGATGAGGAAACCATCAATAAGCTTTCTGGTAAATGAAGAATAGAGACCTGTTAATGTTTTTTTTTAACTTATATCTTTTGCTTCAGAATTCAGCTGTGCTTTATAGACAAATTCATAGGAGATTTTTTTATGCCCGCAGTGAGTTTCAGCAGAAAATAAGCACCCAAACCCAGTAATCCCCTCCTGAAAACAGTTTCTGAGATGTCTTTGAATAAAAGTACTCATCTGTGATGTGGGAAACCTGCCTTCAAGTACTTTTTCTTCATGTAGCTTCAACCCCCCTGCCTTTTGCGAATTGAAATAAGTCAATTTTCTATCAGTGAAATATTTAACACAAGATCTAGTGAGCTGGTGACAAAAAGCAAACAGAAACCTGGTTCTGTAGTGTACTAATTTGGACACCTATCTTTTGTGGCAAGCATGTTCTTGTCTTGGCTGAAATAACTTTTTTAGATTATTTTTTTTTTCTTAGCCATGACATCTAATTCATTGTTGACCTTTATACTGTGTTCTGCTCTGGGATAATCAGGTTTGGGAGAGTCCTTAGATACCAGACTACTAAAAAGATCATATGCTTAGCTCTGCAGTTTTCAGTTTTCCCATAATAGCCAGTCCACTATTAGAGACAGGGCACTGGTTCATATTTTTATGCATGCTTTTGAACTTCAGAAAATATTTTGTGGTTTAGTTATGTTTTGAGGGTTTTTTTTTTTCAGTTTAATGGGAATAAAGAAAACTGGTGTAGTCTAATGCTCAAACAGTCAGCCAGACCAACTTTCTTGGTCCTGAAGGCAAAGATCCTTTCCTGGCAAAAATGACAGAAAGGGAAGTGGAGGGTGTTGCTAACTTCCTTACTATTTAAATTGCCTTGGATTATTTCTGAGAAGTCTATGTTAAGGTTCAAGACAAGTGTCAGATATGTGCCAACCTCTAGTCTTTCCACAGGGCTGGAAGTCAGATGACAATGAAAATTAAGAAGGCAGTTTTGGTCTGTTCCTGAAGATGTAGATGCAGTCTACTGTTAGCTTCTTTCCCTCACTGGAGCCATTGAACTCCCAATTTATTTGGACACACCATTTCAGCTTTGTTTTATCAATCATGTGAAACCTTTCTACCTAATCCATCATATTGTATGTGTGAATTTACATGTACACATCTGCACAAATGTCTTTTCCAAACAATGCTCAGATGTTCTTACCATGCATTGCACTGGCTGGTCTACAGTGTTCCTTAATGATTGGAGTATTAGTAATGCAGGCTGTATTCAGAGCTGGATAAATAAAATGGTGCCCATTTATGGGTAACCTTAAGTATTTTGTGGTGGTTTCATTGCAGGTAAATTATCCTAATGATAATGTTTCAGTACTGTTTTTTAAGATGCACTGCAGTACACATGGAATATGGGATGTCTCCTGCAATGAGAAACATATTTGGTGCTTGTCACCAATTGGAGACAATCTGAGAGACAAACCCATCTTAGACTCAATTTAGAAATGCAAGTAACTATCTAGAGAATTGCAATGCCTGGCTTTCATAATTTTTTTAAATTTAGATATGGAAAGTAGCTACAGTAGTTTCACTTATAAAATGGACTCAAATATTACAGAGCCAAAAAAGTGCCAAGAAATTAATGGAAGAGGCTTGTTATATTATAAAATGTTCAACACCAGATCCTTCTGTGTAAAATGAACGCTGTTAGGGCTGTTTTCCACAGAAGATGCTGAAAAACCATTTATCTGTCCTATTTTTAGTTGTGAACAGTGTCGTAACTTTCAAGTGCCATTTTGTAAAGTATGTAATCCTTCTTATCCCAGATGAATCACATCCACTGCTTTTCCTATATCTGGAGCAGTAAATACCTGTAATGTTACTCTAGCATCAAATCTATTAATTCACTGAAATTTAGTAAAAATATAGCATTCAGACAAGGCCTTATATTTTCACTTCCTTTCCCCAGATGACTCCATGAGAATATATGTGGAGATCAGACCTATAAGGAAAGAAAGGTACCTGATAATTTCTGAACTCACTAGTGAATGTAGTCTAAATCTATTGCAAATCTGAACTAACAGAATGAGCCAAATTTGCCTTAGGGGAAATCAGAAAAAGTAAGCCAAACTTTCCTGGATGTTTCTAGCAGGGATGTTTACAAAGAGGGGTTATAATAGGTTAAGAATGATATAGGATCCCCTGGGAACACTGTTAATGGAAGTGCCATTTGCACAAAGTAGTGCCTTGTAACTCACAGTGCTCCTGCCTAGACAGATAGGAACTCACCAGACTAAAGCAGTCAGAGCTGACAGAAAACTATCACTCCTTTAAATTGAAAATTATCAATTTTTAATTATCTTGTGCAGCAGTAACTTGCAGTCGCGTTTTTCATTCTTCAGAGAGGGAGCTTCTGTTAACACTCCAAACACCAATACCTGATACAAACAGCACAATGAATTTGCCATCCCCAAAGATGTAAGTTCTGTGAATCTCTTGTAGCTGCCCAGTTTGATTTCCCATGGCTGTTAGTTTGATTACAAATCATTCTTATGGATGGAGCAGTTATTTATGTGTGTATAGGAGCAGATCCGTTGCCAGTCAAATTCCTCCCAAAGGGCTGTGAACACATAAAGAATAGGAGGAGCATCAGCAGCACTACAGATTGCAGCTAATGTATCTTATCCAAGAAGCAGAAGAGGCAGAAGAATAGAAAGGAGAAAACTTTAGAGAAAAGAAGAAATACAGTGACTGAGAGAAACTTATGCTGCTTGAGGAAGAGAAGACATAAATTCACAATCAGTTCCATCAGTTATTACACAAGCAACATGTCTCGGCCACCAGGAAGAAAGCAGGAGAACCACAAAATAGTAAGACATTTTTGTGAAGTGTGATTAAAATTGTGCATGGAGTAAGAATAACTTGTTATTTTATTGATTTGTTTTATCCAATCATTTACAAATAGCCTGAAGGTACTAAAAGGATAAGGATAAGTCTGTTAGTGTGAGGACAGAGGTACTGGCAGCATTTATGGCTACAGTGGGACCCCCTTGCGAGCTGCCAGCAAGCTGCCAGCTATTAAGCAGTGGCATAACAAAGCCTGTCCGTAGGGCTTGCGGTCTGTTTTAATCTGAGTAGCAATCCTGAATTTGCTGTAGGAGCCTTCATATCTCTCCAGCTACCTTGTCTATGACATGAAATGTTTTTCAGTCAGTCCTGCCCTCCTTTACATGTAAAGACTGATAAAGAAGGGGAAATGTCAATGGGACTGATTCTTTTCTACTCTGCTTGTTGTAATTCTTTACACTTATGCTGAACTACAATAGCTTTTCACTATTCTGAGCTATTATTTTATCTAGTTTTTTGGGGGGAGGAAACAGCTGATGATCTGAATCTGATCACAGAATCAACCACACCTGTTGTAAAAGCACTAATAGATCATTGCCTCTATTTTTCTTCCTGAAAGGAAATGCTTGTCATTAATCATGGATGGTGTTTGACAGCATTTATCAATCCAACATACATGTGTGCAATTATAGGACACAAGAAAGCACCTGATGAAAACAGCTGCATCCCAAGAAATGGTATTTCTGGCAAGCAAAATCCTTGTGCAAAGGATTGATCAAGTGGTGATGAATTCAGATTCTGTCACACATTACTTGTGGATTTCAGTGACTGCATGTCCATAGAAAAAAGTTTCTTTATTAATGTAAATATTATTTTTGTTTGCTTTAATATAGTAGCAGCTCAAAAGCCTGGAAAAGTTTGATCCTGGTTAGGTTCATTTTCAATTTCTACCTTTTCTGGCAGAGTAGAGAACTTCTTGTACTTACCTATGGGGCTTTGGTAGCCCAACTGTGCAAGGACTATGAAAGAGATGAAGATGTCAACACCTGTTTAGATAGAATGTAAGTACTAATTAAATGTTCAACTTTATCAATAATGCTATTTGCCCACCTATGTGTTACCTTTCAGTTTTATCTGTTCTCTTATGAGTTCCAGCACTCTCTTTACAAGTACAGGGATCATGAAGCTAGGGTTCAATATCCTGTCAACAGCAATAACATTAATTTGTGAATGAAGATCAACAATTAGCTTTTGAATTCTCAGGAGACAAGTGTCAGGATTGTTTTGATAGCTTACACTTGTTCCTTTTTGATCCTTTGTTATGCAAATCAATATCTATATATTCAATTTCAACTTCTATGTTAACTCTCCTGTTCTATTCCTTCCCTTTTATGTTATTTTAAGCTAGATAAGCTTTTTGTTTCTTACAGGTATTTTCTGATTAATATGCATTTCTGATTAACATGCATTTCAGTGTTGATGGGACCTTCCTGTTGGTCCCACTCATCTGGCTACACCATGGTTATGTGATTTGGACACCTAAGAAGGAGTCACAATTCCAGGTTGTAGGGATTTGACTTAGGTGACTCAGTCAACAGCCTTGTTTTGTAGTTAGTTGCCTTCCCAGAGGGTGTAATTCAGGTGTCTGGACTGAGTGCTCTGAATTGTCCCCTGTGGTGTGGCTTTTCCCGTCCCCAGGTTAGGGCCAGATGAGCCTGTCCTCCTGAAAAGCCCATACAGCAATAAGTAAGATAGCACAAATGGTCAAGGATGAACTGGTGTTCACATGGATAACCTCTGTGGAAAATGAAGAGTCTATGTTTATAGAATCCTATCATCCTGACAGAGATTCTTAGGCATTATCACAGTGAAAGTAATAAGGTAACAGAAAATCAGCAAGAAACAGCTTTTAAGCTGGTTAACAGGAAGATACACTAAGATCTTGGGCAGAAGAGTAAGGCTTGTGTTTTTGGGCAAAACAAAAATGCTGAATGGATTTAAAACAATCACAGTGGACAGAATACCTGAGTACTTTATTATTAATCTGAAAGCTTGCAAGCAAGCTATAGTCAAATAGCTATTGATGGAAATGAGTAAAAACACCACTGTTTTGAAAAAATGAAAACTAATTTATTCACTAACTAAGAAGAGACAACATCCCTCAGTTATTTTATATTAATCCCTCATTCAGCTCTGATGAAAACCATATATTTAAAAAACATACAGACTTCTTTCTGATGATATGGTAGAAATCACTAAAGAGCAGTTTCGGAAGATGTGGAGATATGTTTTGCTCCTTATGTTTTTATTATAGCTGTGTTTATAAAATCTTTTTAGTTTTCTCCTGATAAAGACTTGATAAAATAACAACAGGGTTTTTTAAAGCAATGTGGCTGATTTCTCTGAAGATGAAAACAGCTCATCTTGAGGAAGAAATCTTATAGATTAGCAGCCCTGTGACAGCTAGGAACAGTATTCTTAGGTCTCTCTCTCTGTATATATATCTGTACATATATATAGTCTGTAGAGAAAGGGGTGTTTTCCACTGTGCAGTTGCCAAATAGGTGCTTGACAATCTATTCATTCAACTTTGCAAATCTAAGCAATAAAAGTTGAAAAGGATCTAAGTAGTCATGTATATCACCAATAAATACTTTGTTAACTGCTGCTGATGTATTTACCAGCATTATTGATATTGATACTTAGGCAATATATAAATATTCCATTGTTTTCTAATGTATGACATACTGCAATTCTAAACTTCATGCTGTCAAAACCATTTTTTGGTCTTGTCATCACATTAAACATCAGATCATGTTTTGGCTGCTTGTCACAGAGATTGCACAAATCATTAAGAAACTCCACTGAGTTCAGGCTGCTTCACTGAGGGTGCATCAGCTCTGACAAAACAGGCAGAGACTACCAACATCTGCATAAAAAGAAACAAAAATATTCCCTAAAAACATTTCTGAGTTCATATTCTTTCATAATATTTGTGTCAATCTCTTTTCCCTTTTAAAGAAATTCTTGGAGGCAGAGCTATTTTGCATGGTATGTAGTTCATGACCTTTGTTAATGTGTGAATTCTAGGAGTGAATATTTGCTTTATAAAAAATTTCATTGACTTCCATCCTTTTTATTTCATTTCTCTGAAATTGTAGTATTTTAAATACAAAATGAAAGTGGTAGTGTACTGAAACTGTATATTGACTTGTAAATTTTGGTTTGTTTCTGCAACTAGCAGATGAAGGGAGAGAACATATTAGAAAAAAGACAAAGAGGGAGTTGTGGAGAAGGAGCAAAAAATTAGGTGAAGAGATAAGAGGATGAAGTGAAAGTTGTCAGGTGTGGGGGCTTTTTCCTGTGGGTTTTCTTGGCACCTGAATGCTGCAGTGAGTGTGCCCAGGGTTTGCTAAACTCCATTTCTAGCCCCTGGGTGAATACTGTGACCTGAAGGGGCACTTGTTTTGTTCTGAGAGAGACAGTGCCAGATGGATGTCTGAGAAACAAAGAACCTTGTTTTAAGGATGATTAGTTTGAGCAATATTGGAAGGTGTAAATAGTCAATCATTACAGAAACCTGATGCTAACATTGCCTGTTTTCCTGATCACCAAGCCCAAGGAGAGAAAGAATGTCTTGCCCCAGTAAAATTGTGAAACTGGAATGTTGCCATGAGACACTGCAGAAAGTGAACTGGGGTAAAGTTAAAGATGGCAGAGGTAGATCATGACGTCTGACTCCAAAGAAACCCCTGACCCACTTAAACCCACCCCTATCTGGGCATATGTAGAAATATTACACACTATTGATGTAAATAAGATGACTAAGAGACCAACCAATAACAAATAATGACTTAATTACTAGCCAATAGANTCTAGGAACATGGGTATCACTGCCCACACTTTCCCGTGGGCAATGAGTTTAATGCTCCCTCTGCTGTGGGCACAGTTATGGCACCAGGGGCCACAGGAGACCACAAGGGATTTTCAGACTGTGCCTCAGCCAATAGATGTAAACTTAGGCAGAATTTTGCTAATCATGTAATGAGATAAATGCACTCTAACTTGAGCTGAGCTGAGCTTTGTGGAATGCCACCTAGCTCCCAGCTTTGTGCAAACCTGTAATAAAGCAATACCCTAACCCTGTGTGTATTGGCTGCACACCAGGTAACGATCCCACTTTTTGGACAACAAGATGAACTCTGGGGATCACCGAGGAATGAAGAGAATCTTGGTTCACATTATCCTATCCCTTTTTAGTGAAAAAGCAGTATTAATCAGGCTTATTATTTGTTTATTGTTTCTATATTATACTCATATATCTATATCTAACATGAAGCTCTGTCAGGGTAGGTTTAGGATGGATATTGGGATTCTTCACCCAGAGGGTGGTTGAGCACTGGAACAGACTCCCTAGGAAAGCAGTCATGACACCAGACCTGACAGAACTCAAGAAGCATTTGGACAACACCCTCGGGCACATGGTGTAATTTTTGGTTTTGTACTGTGCATAGACATGAGTTGGACTGGATGTCCCTTCCAAATCTATACTAGATTATAGATTATATTCATAAATATAAATGCATGTATAGATAATACGTATATAAACAACATTTGTATTATCCATGCCAGGAATATTAAAGGAACATAATTCTTCAAATGACTACATAAACACCAATCCCCATTGTGATGCAGAATGCAGTAGAAAGAAGAATCTAGACTAGCAGTATCTGTTGTCCTCAAACCCATTTATTCAACTACATGCAGCTGTTTTGCTGAGAAAGCACAAGAGACAGATTATGGGGATGGTAGGTGGAAAGAAATTCCATGTTTTGAATATTAACTTTCTTTTTTTCTCTCTAGGGGATATGGCATTGGCGTGAGGCTGATTGATGACTTTCTAGCTCGTTCAGCTGTGAAAAGGTGCCGCAGTTATTCTGAAACCACAGACATGATTGCACAGGTGGGTAAAATTTACATTCTCTAGAGCTTCATCAGCTTCAGTGGGCTTGTCCCTCCTCTCAGTTTGCTCCAGAACAGTTACCTACATTTTCTTCTTTATCGTCGTCGTGGCTAGGCTTCGCGAACGAAGATCCAGGGAGGGCTCCACCCACGCTCCTCATCAGCGCCTTTTCCTAGTACTGGCTTATTCTTTGCTGTGTAAGGAATTGGCTGGAGGGCTGAGCCCAGAGACTAGTGGTCAATGAGATTCATTCTAATTGGTGACTGGTCACCACTGGTGTTCCCCAGGGCTCAGTGTTGGGGCAGCTCTGTTCAATGTCCTTATCAATGATCTGGATGAGGGGATCGAGTGCACCCTCAGTAAGTTTGCAGATGACACCAAGATTGGACGGAGAGTTGATCCTCTTGAGGGTAGGGAGGCTCTGTAGAGGGACCTGGATAGACTGAATCAGTGGGCCAAGGCCAGCGGGATGAGCTTCAACAAGACTAAGTGCCAGGTCCTACACTTTGTCCATAACAACCCCATACAATGTTACAGGCTTGGGGAAGAGTGGCAGGATTCCTGCCTGGCAGAGAAACACCTGGGGGTGCTGCTTGATAGTTGACTGAACATGAGCCAGCAGTGTGCCCAAGAAAGTTAACAGCATCTTGGCATGGATCAAAAATTGTGTGATCAGTAGGACCAGAGAAGCAATCATCCACTTGTACCTGGTGAGACTGCACCTAGAATAATTTCACTGTTGGGCCCTTCAGTCCAAGAAGGACACAGAGGCATTAGAGTGTGTCCAGAGAAGGGCAAGGAGTCTAGTGAGGGGTCTGGAGCATGAGTCTTATGAGGAGCAGCTGAGGGAACTGGGGTTGTTTGCTCTGGAGAAGACGAGACTCAGGGGAGACCTTATCTTTCTTTACAACTGCCTGAAAGGAGGTTGTAGCAAGGTGGGGGTTGATATATTCTCTGTGGTTTCCAGTGAGAGGACAAGAGGAAATTGCCTCAAGTTGCACCGGGGGAGGTTTAGATTGGATGGTAGGAATAATTTCTTCACTGAAAGGGTTGTTAAGTCTTGGCCCAGGCTGTCCAGGGAGGTGGTGGAGTCACCACCCCTGGAGGTGTTTAAGAAGTGTATAGATGTGTCATTTAGGGACATGATTTAGTGGTATGTTAGTGATAGGTATGGTTGGACTTGATGATCTCAGAGGTCTCTTCCAACCTTAATGATTCTGTGATTCTGTGAGCATTTTAGTTCCAAGAGTATGTGGATGTTATCAGGTGATGTGTGTTCTTGCTCACATTAACCATGTCAGAAATACCTATGTTATGTCTGACTGAAATGGAGGGATGTCACGTTATCATTCCAAAATGATTGTCATGGAGGAACTGATAGCTGTCACAGGAACAAAGGACCTCTTTGCATTTGCCGTTGCTGGTAGGGCTATAAAGTGCATATATGCAAAACACACACATAAACCATGATTGGCCAAATTTTAAAGCATTACTAAAAGCCAGGCAGAGTCCATTAGCTCCTAAAAGAGTGGAAACTATATTTATTCCTGAAGTAAAGTGTATTTTTAAGTCTTAATTCAGGGTGATGCATAACAAAGCTCTCCTTTGGAGGACCAGTGCTGGAGTAGAGGATCCACTGGATATAGTGAGGAGGAGCTGAACAAAAATGACAAGACTAGCAGCATTTTCATCACTATATTAAAATACGCTNCTCCTGCTGCCAACACTGTTCCTGATCCAGGCCAGGATGCCATTGGCCTTCTTGTCCCCCTGGGCACACTGGTGGCTCCTGTTCAGCTGTCACTCAGCACCCCTAGGTCCCTGTGTGCCTGGCAGCTCTGCAGCCACTGCTCCCCAAGCCTAGAGCACTGCTGGGGGTTGCTATGGCCGAAGTGCAGCACCCGAAGTGCAGCTTTCTCATCAAAAGAATGATATCAGACAGCAAAATCACATTTTTGCTCACATAAAGTGTTCTTCAGGTAGTATTTGTACTTTATTTTCTTGGGACTTTCATGTATATGACAGGTATCTGATTTTCTAGGTCTTTCTTACTCCTCTTGGTGCCCTTATTTACCAAAGCTTCAGTAGAGTTAAGTAGAGGGGATTCAACAGCAAAATACAGTGAGAAATTAACCATCAAAGTAATGAAAAAGACACTTTTTCTCTGCAGGTTGTACTTCAAAAAAGACTTAATGAGAAAAATAAAATTACTTTTTCTTTGGCAAAACATTCTAAAAATAATCTTCAAATACATTTGTCTGAGGCAGGTAACAACAAAACACATGCAAAATGACCCAGCAAGGAACTGCAAATACACTGTTAAAGTCATTGGTTCAGAATTACAGAGCTGTTTACATGATTTCTTTAACTCTTCAGCAGTAGTGCTCTCAGAGGGGAGAAAGTGCTTAAAGACTTAACTGCACTAACTCTTCTGAGGCAAGAATCTGTTTGAGGATGAGTATGTGGAGTAAAACCAGTTGAAGTAATTAAGGCAGTTAGGCAGTTCAAGTAGCTAGAGCCAAACATCCTGCAAGCAGCTGTTATCCTCCAGTCCTTTGGAAAGCAAAGGAGAAGTCTGTAAGATCAGGCTGTGGATGTTTCCTGTGGAAATAGAAAGAGACGAAGCAAAGAGAAAAACAGAAAATGAGGGTACAAATCCAGCTTGTCAGGTTAAGAAATAAGTACCAGAGGTAAGGTGCAGCTAAGGCTGGGACTGAGTACTTAAAACTTCAACCACTTCTTTAGACTGCAAATCCTGGGATTTACTGCTGGCTTATACTGGACTGGAGAAGAACCATCAAGTTTTGATGATGAGCCCAAGTGAGTCCTTCTACACTGACTTCCTGTGGTGCTCACTGACTTCTTGTTTTGGTGCTGTGACTTTATGTGATTACAATTGGGATTGAATATAAAAAGATAAAACACACCATGTCAGGGGGGTTGGAACTAGATGATCTGTGAGGTCCTTTCCAACCCAAACCATTCTATGATTCTGTATAAAAGTAGGCTTTCTGCTCACTGACAAATTGGGATAACAGATGGAAACCAACGGAGGAATGGTATTAAGAACAAAGCTCAGTTGAAGAAGTAATGCTCAAGAATGGATTCAGAGTTTTGAACTAATTGAGGATTACTTTTGAAGATGATAATTGTGCTCTATAATCCTACAAAACCATATTGTTACTTGAATTCCTCCTCATGAGGCCTTGTCATGATTGATCTGATCAAAAAAGATGCAAAAAAAATAGACAGCTTCTGTTTTTAGATCTAATCCTGGACCAATGTTACCTTCTATAGCATAATGTCATCATGTCCCAGGAGGTGTCTATGTGTGCTGCAGGTGGGAGAAGCTGGGCCATGCTCTCTGGCCCACAGTGTGCTAGTGCTGGTTCACATGCTCCATAGCTGTGTTAATACAGTGCTGTGCCTAAGGATATATCCCTTGCTGAAAAGCAGTGGCTGGTGAGATGGGCTTTACTGTGGAAGCTCAGTACACTATGAATGCAGCAAATGCAGATCTTTGCAGATGCTTATAGAGAGGGCCTTCGGTGCCACCAGGGGTGGGGATTTTCAACCATGAGACCCCCAAGGCCAGAGCTGTAGGATGAGATGTGATTCCCCTCCCTGTGGGAGGTCCTGCCACACAAGGTCCCTATATATTGACATACGGACAGTTTGAAAGTCTGATGGAAGCAGATAATTTATAAAGTCATTAAACGTTGTATTTCATATCTCAGCAAGTGAGAGGGAAATGCATACAGCAGGTTGCTGTGCAAGTGGTAGACAGTAAACCGAAAAATGAAATGCTGCACTGTGAAGAATAAAGTTTGTGAGTACATGGAATCAGCAAGAGATGGCAAGACCTTTAAAGCATCTTGATCTTCCCAAACACTGACTATGGAAAAGTACTAAGAATGAAAAGTATCCTAGCAAAAATATTCTTTTGGCTGCCTTTCCCATTATAAGCAGATTAGTTCTGGTCCTTCATTAATCTTGTTATCATGTCAACTGAAATTACAGCTTCAACTTCTGTAACAGTTAATCTCTACTATCTCTTACTTTGCAATGTAACTTAAGCATACAGTATTTTGTAGTGAAGAATGCCCAGTAGTATATAAAGGGACTGATAAGTTAGTGGCCTCCTAAATATTTCTGTAGTTCTAGACTGTATATGAGCACCATCAAAATGTCAATGAATGTTTGTTCTTGATGCTTGAGAGAGATGGGATGTTGGTTAAGACTCTGTGAAAGGGCTATGGTACAGTATTCATTCTGACTATGTAGATTTCTTTTTGACATTAAGAAATACAGAGTTGCAAATAACATTTTCAAAAGAGAGCGTTTGCTTTGTATGGATGTTATTTTGATGGTGAGCCTATGAACATGTCTGAACAGATATTCTTTTTTCTTCAGTTTTGTACGGATAGAAATGAGATAAATTTATGGGTGCAACTTTAAAACCCACTCATTTGTTTCACTTCCAAGTCTTTTGTCGTTATTTTTTCTGCTGAGACTTTGTTTTGTAGTTTTCACTTTATAGTTTTTGCCTTAATTTGGTGCTCCATTGCACACCAGCTACTGATTTTGCATAGTTTCCATGCAAGTTCTCTTCACACAGGAAATTTCAACAACAGAATTTGGACAGATTCTTCATACTGTAATGCAAAGTACTGCTGCAACGAAACTGAAAGCATATGAGGGACTAGCACAGTTGGCTAGTTTTCGTTCTTGTAACAAAGACTTGAAGCTTGACGGAGCAGCAGATGTGTAATGGAAGAAGACTTAAGAGAATTTTAATGAGAAAATTTGGTTCTCACAGAGGAGAAGATATAGTAAACCGAGTGACAAAGCACAGAGAATTGAACAGAAGTTTCCTGGTTTTTTGTGCACTCATATTTTGATCAAAATCAGTTATGCAAAATCTGAATTTTCCAAGAGAAAAAATTAGAGGTTTTTTGTTTGGTTGGGTTTTTTTTAAGTTTGTTTTGGATAGTGTTGTCAAGAGTCTTTGCCTTTTTCTGAGGTGTCATGGTAGCTACTGAACTTTAATTCAGGGACCATGGTGACACAAAACAACCTGTGCAATAGCTGCCTGAAGGACAGGGTTAAATTTGTCAAACTTAAATTACAGTTGAAAACTTAGGGTCAAACTGGCTTTTATTTTTGTCCATTTTTATAGGAGTATTCTAGCATCCACATGGCAGTTGCATTAAGTCACAGACATTTTGGTTAAGACAACATAGTTAGAGTAACACAGCCCTGAGAAAGAGGGTCAGTGAGAGGCATAGGCCCTTACTAGCATGTGTTGCAGCATTAAGTGTTCAGCAGCTGCTCTTGGAGGTGGAGATACTCTCAACATGAGTTATCTGTGATCATGAAGCAAGGTAAGGATGAGGAGAGGAGAATGCATCTTGGGCTTGCCCCTTCATGATAAAGGAGAAGGCTGAACTGAGAAACAGTNGCTTCTCTTGATGCAGCCCAGGATGCAATTGACCTTCTGGGCTGCCAACATGCACTGTTTGCTCATGGCCAGCTTCTCATCCATCAGCACCCCCAAATTTCAGGTGATCCTGGCTACTCACATGCAGAGATTTGAACTTTGAGCTATCTCCTGAGGAAAAAAGAATGCTAAAAGCCCAAAGTAATCCCTCTGTCTTCCCACCTTTCCCTCTGCCGGTTATGATTTTGCCTCTGTGTTCCAGCTAGCAGTGGAAATCTTATCCTTACATTAACCCATTGTTTCCCATATTCCTTGATAGCCCATTAACCTACTTAGTGTCCTCCTCTTTGCATCCTTACTTGATTTGGTTTTCTGTGGTATCAGTGAGGAAGGAGGTGGAAACACAGCTTTGGGAAGGGAAGTTTGGCCCAGGCAGTGGGGATATCTTTGGTGGAGTCTCCTCTCCTCTTGCACATAGAGAGGAGGTGAGATGGAGCTGGGCAGTAGGCATTGGGGTGTCTCTCATAAAGAAAGAGAAAAGCAGACAAATGGGAAGGGATGTTACCCCTCTAATTAAATAGTCACTACACCAGGAGAGGAGCCTAGGGAGAAAAATGCATATGCACCAGACAGAGTCAGACTTTCATTTTGGCAGTGTTGCCTCTGTGCTTTCAGCTGCAGCATGTACATTTAGGCATATAATACATTCTAAGTTTACTACTAAGTGCAGGATAAAAAACTTCAAAACATTTGCTCAAAGACCACAAGTTCTTCAAAACAGAGAAAATTCTAAGCAGACAATAGAATTAGCTCTTGGGTGTAGTTTCAAAAATGGTCTGTAAAAGCAAGGAGTTGGGTTTTGCTGCTGTAGAAGTGCAGTGAGGATCTGAACAGCTGGAGAGAGTACTGTTGTTTGTTGATATGAGCCTGATTCAAGCAGAGCAAAAATATGATGCAGGCTTAGGGAGACTTGCAGTAAAATGCTACATAAAAGCCTGCCTATATCCCCCAGGGAAAGAAACCTGGCAAAGACTTTGTTCTTCTTTTGTACACTGTTTGTGAATACTATGGACACCCAGTGGGAGAGCCACATGGTGAATTCCAAGTGGGTGAGGTAAAGCCTCAGGCTCTGGGGTGAAATGCATTTGTCAGAAGCACTGGTTGTGCAGTCACCTTCTCCGCCTCTTGCTCCAGACACTAAGTTTTCTATGACATTCAGAAAAATGAAAATTATCCTGCTGCAAAAGTATTTTGTTGTCTTAAAATGTGGAATTTCCTTCCTGGCCTCTGTCACACAATGGCTGCAGGCCCAGTACAAACAGTACTAAATAGCCCTACCCATTCAAAACAGGAGCTTTAGACCTGTACAATGGGAGAAGAAAATACAAGTGCTCTTATGGAGGCAAAGGATCAGTGATGCATTTCCATTATTGTAACAAGGCACTAACAACAACTGATTATGTTTCAAAATAGCCTGTTGTTTTTTTAACAAAACCACAAAAATGCCAAAGTTCAAGTTCTTAGTACCCTGCAGCTGGGCTTTAAGATTTGTCTAAAATAGTACCTGGCACCTCACTGTCAGTGGAGGTCACTGCCCCATGTCCCAGACAGATGTCTCAGGGATTAGAAGACCAGGGCTGATCACTGTGACATCTGCTTACAACAGGAGTCCAAAGACACTAAGATGACTTGAGTGACCACTGGTACCTCAAAACAATTCTGTACCTGCAAATATCCTGGAAATTACCTGAAAGCAAAACCATCACTTTTTATGGGATGTCAGAAAGACACATACATCTTCTGTTACCATGTTCACACCTTTTTAAATGGTGTTACTTTATGATAGTATCTTGATTTACAGAAGATGAGCATACTGTAGTGCCTTTTACATAGAATAGTGTTAAAAGCCTCTTTGTAGAAGTCATTATTCATCACTTCCTGTTGTCAGCTCATGATCTGGAGCCAGAGACATTAGTAGAATATGAACTCTGTGCACCATGGAGGATGGCAGCCTTTTCACTGATGTAAGGAAATAGTTTTCTTCCATCCTTTTGGAACAAGTTTGTAATGGGAGGTAATGCAACGAAGAAGAAAAAGGCCATTGTGAAAAAATACAGAGATGAAACCAGCTATAAGTATTCTACATTAGTAAGATATAAAAAAGCTGGAAATATATTTGATCCAAAGTGTTTCCCTTCTGTCTACAAAGTCCAGCATGTCTCTCTTTCCTCATTAATTTCTTTCTGGCCTTCTTCAACTAGCCTGTGAATTGTGCTATAATACTATTTGCTACTGCTGAAAAAGTGGAGCTGGGAAGCATCTTCCCATGCCTGAAAAGCTGGCAGGGGAATTGCTTCTGGTTCCTTGTTCTCAAGAAAGCACTTCAGGTTTCTCTCACTCAGCTTGGTGGCATACAGCTGGAAAACCTGCTCCAGTTGCTCCTTCTCCTTCTCTACATGCAACCTCCAGAACATCAACTGGAGGTGGCTGACTTTTGACTGGCATCTGGCACAGCAAGTGGTTAGCACGGAGAGAAGAGCTGTGGTAACTATCACACACCAGCCTAAAACCTGGGAAAACAAAAGAAGTGAGTTTCAGGTTAAAAAGGCCCAAGTGAAAATACTACTGAAATGAAGAGTGTCTCACAGAGCCACCACACCTTGTATGGAGGCTCTGCCCCTCCTCTCGGGACCCTACTGTGGGCATCTCGTCCCAGTTTGGATTTGGTGCTTGGCATTAGTGAATGAATTCAGTCACACTAAAGGAAAAGTGCATAGGGAGAATAAAATATCACAATTACTAGATGGCAAACTATTTCCATTTCCTGAAAGCATTAAATAAAATTCCCTAGCAAGAATTAGGTTTAAGACACAATTCTGAGTTGTGATGAACTACAAAACCAGAAAAAGGAAGCAACTTTCATCCTAGGCCAATCAAACTTATAAACTCTGACATTTTTAGATGTGCTGTTTTCAGAATTCCTTTTAATTAAAACAAAAAACAAACAACAAACCCAAAGCAACAACCACATTAATTAGCTAACAGGAATATAGAAGATGGTCTTAAATTTAAAAAATATTTCCCAAATCTTTTGCCAGGACATTCACTGACACCTATCCTATTCTTATGAAGTTTTTTTAATCTTGATGAGCCATTCCTTTGTAGTGGAAATTTATATTTATGCCAAAACTTCTTTAAAATTACCGTCTTGCCCATTCCTCTGAGAATGCTGGGGGAGAGAGCATGTGAAAGAAGAAACAGCTTGTGCATTAGCAGGTCTCTGTTGGCACTGGAATACAGCCCAATTGATCTACACACTGGTTAAAAATAATTGGTGTATTTTTAGAGAACTTTGTTCTTGCTGAAATATGCTTTTCCAGCCTCACTGTACTTTTTTTGTAGCAACTGAGTCTGACAAAATTCTGTTAAGAACATTTTAAAAGAAAGGGCTACTTCCAGTTTTAGAGTAAGGGCTGAGGGTGGAAAAATGCACTTGAAAGTTTTACTGCAGTATGATCTTTTCTAAGGAGAGCAGAGGTGTGAGTGTTATTTTTTTGTGCCTATTGCTGCCGGCCTAGCCAATACTTTTGCCCACCTACTCCACTGCATGGCATAGCAATTGCAAAAAAATACTTGTTTTCAAACAGTGGAACAAATTCCAGTGTGGAAGAAATCCTCTAGGATTCAGAGACCGTACGAACTGGAACTGATTTCCCATGCTTTGATAATGATGATATGGAGACCTCCAATCTTTCTCATGTGAACTCCTGTACTGATGTTAAAAAAATTTAACCACCAGTAAAAATCTGTATGTTGGTGAAAGTATACAGAAAGTTTCCTCAGAAAAGAGAGAGGTTTGACAAACAAACAATTATTCTTAGGTACTGATGTGGAAGAATAGCTTCATTTGAATAGTTGTTATTTCTTTCTAAAACTTGCAGATAAGTTGCTTTGTTTGCATCCCAGGCTTTGTCTGCATTCCAGTCCTGTTTGCATGAGGACTGGAAAATAAAACTGCCTCTTGGGGAGGAAATGGATCGAGATGGATACAGTTGGATGACAAAAGCTTGCTGGCTCCACAGACTGTTCTTCCTTCCTGCTGACAGTCATTTTTCCATCATTTTCTGTAGCCTTTTTACCCTCTTTGTTTTGATTTTTTGTTTCTGAATTTATTTATATTCCAAGGCAGCAGGCAGACCTTTATCACATGAACACAGTGAAATGTAATATCATCTCAGCTTTAGATGNTCCCTGGATCTTCGTTCGCGAAGCCTAGCCATACATACATACAGATGTTCTGCATTTGTTATTTTAGTATCTCTTCCTTCCTCCAACCAGGGCAAAAACATAGTTTCTTCTGTCATCATGAACACAAGGAGCACAAACAGAAGTGTGTTACATAAGCATATACATAAATCTGTCACAAATCCTGTTTTCCAGTACTATTCCTACTATTAGTGACCTAAGATATCATCATGGCAAAAAAGAGGAGAGTGTAGTACGGATTTTTAATGTGACAGGCCCCTTTAATGGGGTGACATCTGTTAATTCAGCCTCCTAAACAATCCAGTGGTTTTTGCTCCTTAGAGCAGTCTTCACTCAGAAAAAAGCTTTAAGTTATCCCGTCTTACTCATCCTGCCATCAGTGGTGCTCCTCAGGAAGCATGACACAGCTCAAACTGAACTAAAAGATCCAATTTAATTGCACTTTGCAAGGCTGCATCATGCCAAAATTTGTTTGTGTGAAACCAAACGTTTAATGTTACCATCTGACATCAAGGTCTTTCACAGATAAATTACAGCAGCAGAACAGTGTAATGCTCTTGATTTATTTTTCTTACCTGGGACTGTGCTTGAAGAGTTTGTTTCAGTTCGTTGCTCTCTGAAAAGGGCATGGAGCCTTTGTCACAGGCTACCTTGTGTAGTTCTTCGAAACACTGTGCAGATTTGCTGTGGCAAACTGAGTAAGTAGGCAGGATTTTTCAAGCCACTCATGGCACATTCATAAAAAGTCCCATTGAGCAAAGCCACAGAAAGCCACATCACTGGGGCTACCAGGGCGTGCAAAGTGATTTGTCCACAGATGTAAAAGAAATGGCAGATATTCCCTCTAGGAAATATTTTTCTGGGATTCAGCCAGCAGCCTGTAAAGGGTGTCCAGGTCTTACTGTTCAAGAAATATCCAATAACTAGCAAAACAAAAGCTGGAGAGAAGAGAAATACCAAACCATACCTGAAGTTTTTATTGCTGCAGGGACATCTGAAAGCAATAAGAGAAAACACACGTTCACCTCCCATTGTCAGCAGTGCCAGGAAACTGTAACCTAGTTTTCTGGTTCATAAAGAATTTCAGGATTGTTTGGAAACTATCCATGTTTGATACTCACTAAAAGGCTAAAAATGAAGACAGTTATATCTCAGGTAGTAGCAGTCTGTAGTGGTGTAGCAGGGGGAGCTCTCCAAAGGCAGAGCAGCCTGCTGACTTGCGCACACACCATCCAGATAACGCCGTGTGTGATTTCATTGGTTGGAGAAACACGCTCACAGGAGGCTCCTCCACTAGCACAGCAGCTGTTGCACATTTACAGTAACATCCATTAGTAGTAAAAGAAAGCAGGCAATGCTCTATATAATCTAAGAAGTTTGTAGTCCTGGCAGTCTTATTCTGGGTGTTTTGTTGATTTTTGGTGATTGCAGTTGGAGATCAGAGTGAAAGCACACACTCACCAGTCACAGCTCTTGAGCTGTGATTATCAAAGTGGCTGGCAATAAAGTGTAGGACCTAATATGAATGCTAATAGTCCCAGGGGCGTGTTGCTTGACTGAAAGCAGTCAAGTAATAACAGTAAAGCCACTTTGCATGGGGTTGTAAATGTAGGAAGATCAAAGACAGAATGAGTGGTGTCCTGCTGTAGTTTCCTGGAGGATCAAATAGCTCCATACTTGTGTCTCTGGCTTCAGCTGATCACAGAAGAGACAAATATATTTTGATTTCCAGTCTGTCTGGCCCTTCCCCATGTTTTTCTGGGGTAAAGCTGGTCTGCAGGATGCTGCATCCTAAAGCTTGCACACAACAGATTCAAGCAGCAGAGTTTCATCCTTTTGCAGGTTGCTTTCAAGATGTACCTTGGGGTCACCCCTACTGTGAACTGCAGTACTGCTGCAGAAAATGAATTTTCCTTAATCCTGGACAAAAACCCACTAGTGGACTTTGTGGAGGAGCTGCCAGCAGAACGAGCATCACTTTGCTACTGTAACCTCCTCTGTGGGGTGATTCGAGGTGCCTTGGAAATGGTAAGGAAGTGTGCCTCTGTTTTCTGCATTCTTTTTTAATATGCAGAGGCACAGGAAAGCAAACCCACTTGCCTCAGGTAAATGAAGGAAATTTAATAGTGTTTAATCTCTATCTCAGATTAGATGTCTATGTCTAAATAAAAGAGGGCCAAGACTGATCCTAGATCCTGAGGTGGAGAAGCACACAGGTTGGCTTACCTCCACACTGTCCCTGCTTGGCTCTTCAGTGGCTGACTCAGGTGCAAAAGCCAGGCAGGACCAGGAAGCCACCTACCATGTGATGTGGAGAGTCAGGGGGGCATGTTGCTCCTTGAGTCGATCTCATTTTCCTGCATAGCTGTAACCAGTAAGAAGTCATGCCTGATTCTTTCCATATACATGGAGATAAAGGTTACCATAGTGAAAGGGAGAACAAAGTGTGAATGTTAAAACCAAAGCATCAGAAATATATCAGATGGCATTTCATCTGATATAAGACTAATTAACAAAGGTATTCTGTTACAAGCATTACTGTGTGAGCAGGAAATTTTGTGATCCCAAATCAACAAAATTTAGGTTCTTGGAAGAAAGCAAAGCACAAGAATAAAGGGTTATGTGTTATACAAATTCCAGTATATAAAAACTTTGTTTTTATAAACTTAGTTGAGAAAAAAATTTTAAAGCAATCTGAAAATCTGGTTTTTAGAAAAACTGAGAAAGGGTGTCCTCTTGTGGTGAGAAGGAGAAGAAAAGCTCTTTATGGTGGGGAGGAGGCAGAAAACTGGGTATTTATTTGCTTAAATAATCAGACCTGGTTCTTTGTAGGTTCACTTAGCAGCAGAAGTTACCTTCCTCCAGGACAAGCTGAAGGGTGATGCTGTGACAGAAATAGGAATTACGTTTTTAAGGAAGTCTGAAGACAGAAAGCACAAAAGAAATAAATGAAAGAAATATCAGGAGGAAACACTTACTGAGGGATGTTTTGCACCTTTTGTTCCTGAAGAAGACATGCAGGGTTAAAATGGCTTCACTAAGCCAGTTACACCAGTCATACATTTGAAAGGTGAAGAGATTCAGGCAGCAAACAGGAGGGGCACCCCAGGGGGAGAGCAATGTTCGTTGTCCTTAAAAGATACCAGTATAAAAATCAACATGGCCTGCCCTTCCTTATCATCTAGCCATGCTCAGTGAAAGTTTTATCTCAGTATTCAGTGCATGCTGGATGCAAAATACTTATTCAGACAATAACTGTTTTCAGCTAAGCAAAAGCACTTGTTCCCATGGGGTTTTTTGGGTTTGGTTGGTTGGGTTTTTTGTTAGTAATATTTCAAAGCATGATTGCTAAGAGGTGCTTTATTTACTTGGCTGTTGGTGTTTAAGAATAATGAATTTATTTGCTGTCACTGCTGCATGCAGTGTCTGGCTTTCTCAGGTGCCTGTGTTGATGTGTGATGATTTTCCATTCATAGTCTTCCACACCAGATCTCCTGCTACCTTTGAAACCAGAAAGGAATGTGGCTTCACTGATGGCAGGAGCTGATTCAGTTCCTTATGACTCTGTCAGGTCCCACATGCAGTTTTGCTTCACGCCCTTTTCCCCCTGTGTCCATCAGGCTGCAGCACTCTGACACTTGCAGCACTGCTTGTGTTGCTTCAATCTGTAGGCCTCTTGATGTCAGTCTTTTCTTCAAGAGCACTGATCTTACGGTCAAACTGAACAAAGCATGGTGTATTTAATGTGTTGTCACTGTGGATCTATATTCAATTAAGGAAACTTCAATAAAAATTCAGAGGTTGCCATGCAACTGGTTTGCCAGCTGTTGTGCCTGTTCTTACCTGACCTTCATCATTGGCTGTTGAGTATCTTCCCCTTGGCAATGGACTTGTTACAACAACATGAGTGGGAAGCAGAGAAATAGCAAACTCTCAGAGACCTGAGTTGTAGGAAAGGTTTAGTGTTGTCTGATGTAATTCAAGGTATGTGGGTAAGGGTTGGACAAAACCACAAGTCCTAGCACAGTACCCTACCCAGAAACCAGCTCACCTTCTTCTCACCAAATTGCTTTTTTTAAACAGAAAAACAAACTCTCAACACTGTTCAGTATAGCCCGGAGTCAACTCTGATATTACTGATTTGTTCCCCCATCTCCTATTTTTCCCTCAGTCTGTTTACTTCTTAATCCTGCCAACTGAGTGGCTCGTACCTTAAGGAAAGCGAGACTCGTTCCCACCAGAAATTTACACACCTTACAATAATATTTCTCCTGTTGTTTGTCTTGGCAGTGTTGAGGTATGTGATAGAGCTCTAAGACAACAGTTTTGTACAGAAAAAACCCCAAGCTATTCATTAATCAGCATTGGGTTTAACGCAAAATGCTGTTACCAGCCCCAAATCACAAGTTACAACATGTTACAACCAGTAACAAATTTCACAGAATCACAGAATCACAGAACATTTATGGCTGGAAATCACCTCTCAGATCACCGAGTCCAACCAAAAAACAACCAAACAAAAAAACCCCAAACAAACAAGAAAACCAAACACAACCAAACAAAAACAAACCACACAACCC
>VWZO01001154.1:8644-28872 GCA_013396975.1 Bucco capensis | reverse complement strand
TCTTTTCCAGCCTTGATGATTCTGTGATTATTGTGACTTTCTAATTAACATTCTATAATTTAGTTGCTGCTGTTATTTCTAAAATTCGTATTCTTCTGCTCAATTTTGTTAAGGATGTTTTTTGGAAACCTTGAGCTATACCCAGATCCTGTCTTTCCCGCTTAAAAGATGGGCTGTATTGGAGAGAACTGGCCATAAATACACTGAGGAGCGGTGGAGGGGTTTGGGATGTCTGGTGGGGTTGTAAAATCATAGAATGTCCTGAGTTGGAAAGGATCCACAAGGATCATTGAGCCCAACTCCTGTCTATGCACAAGACAAACACCCCCACAGCCCTCCTGTCCCCCCCAAAAAGTCACACCATGATGGGGGTTATGACTGACATTTCCATTCTTCACAACACTAGGTAAGGTTGCAGCTTGTGCACCATTGTCATGTTAATGTTTTGCTGCTACTTATTTTACAAAAGAACCCAAAACAACAAAAAGAGATGCATTTTAAAGCTGCTTTTTAGGGTGTAAGAAAATGAGAGGATATTCTGTAGGTTTATATTTGTATTGGAATAATGCTTTCATACAAATACCCAGGAAAAGACCCCTCGTATTCTTTTAGCCAAAGACAGATATCTGCCAGTTCTTCAAGCCTGCAAATATGGTGAAACACCAAGCACTTTGTGCATAATGAAGTTGCTGGTTCTAGGTTTCAGTGCTCTGCTGTTTTCCTTGGCTTTCTCCAATATCCAATGATCATTGTAAATACAGGTAAAGCAATGTGGAGTCACTATGGTGTAAAAGAGAAAAATGTTTGTGTATTCCTCTGGCTAGTCCTTAGTTTTTGCTAATTGTTAGAAATCTCAGAAATGGAAATACAGAAGCAGCAGACAAATCGGAAGTTGATATTACTGCCTTGGAAGGTAGAAGCAGTCTGTTTCTGTTGCAGTGTTCCCTTTAGGGGGCAATGTTATTCCTTGGTTACCCCAGGTCTAGAAACAAGAATGGCTTTGCTGCATTGACTTGGAGAATATCATAATGTTTTTAAGTGAATTCACAAAAAGTACTTGGCAAAAGGTCATTGTAGCCATATCTGATTGCCTACTTCCTAGCTTTACATTTACATGCTAGACACGTTTTCCTGCAAAGGAGTGAGAGCTGCCTTACAAACAGAGTCTTACAAGAGTGATAAACTGACTTTTTCTGTTCTGATTCAGTCGATGTTAGAATGTATCTTGATTCCATGAATGTTACACACTTGGAAATTACAAAAAATTCTCCAGTGCTAGAATTTGATGCTTAACTGCTTAATTTTGTATCAGCAAAAGCTCAGGAAAATAGCTATTAAATGAACCAAAGGTTAAATAATTATGCTAAGCAGTTTCTTTGGCCTGGTTGTCCATTTCTGTTTGAGACAAGGAGCAGTTCTGAGGAAAAAAACCACCACATTCCTTTTAGTAGAAGAGAGGCAAGAGGGAAGGAATTGATATCTTTTCATTCCAAATAAAACTGTACTGGGGCTTCATCATTATTTTGATGAAATACCAGTATATTTTCAAGGTTTTGAAGTTTGTCAGCAGAACAATGTTTTGCTAGAATCTCTTGGGAGGAGAAAAGATGACTTATTTTGTCCTCATTGACTGTTTTATTCAGAAAGCAGGTGACAGCAATCAATTCCAATGCCATCTACATCTCCAATTATTTTACAAACCCCGGGAGCTAATTACAGCCCTCAGGCTCTGGCAGTCAGCTGACTTCATCATGCGACTTTTTTGGCCACTGCATATCTCTGAGTAATTGTCTATTTATGGAAAATAAATTAATAACTGCTATTTCTACATAGAAAAGAGGACCTGTGAGTGAGTATGCAGGTTGAGCAAGTGGCTTGAAGAGCGAAGGGAGAGAAATTAAGAGAGTAAGAGGCAAAGGGATTAACTGAAAGAATAAAAGAGGAGTGGGGGGGGGGGGAAGATGGCAAGACACTACAAGAAAAAGATAAAATTAAAGGGAGGAAAGAGGCAAGATCCCAGAAAATTGAACAGGAGAAGCAAACATGAGAGCAAATAGCAAGATAAGAGTGTTACAGGAGGTAAAAAGGGAGCAAAATCATGGGAAATGTTGTTTTAATCTAAAACTATGAAGATACAAAAGATGCATTTTTCCCAGACTGTAACTGTGTTTGAAACACAGAAAAAGTAGTAAAGTCTGAGATTCTTATTGTACAAACCTCTCTGAAAATGCTGACAACATAGGTGGTGTCTGCCTTCTGGGCTCAGATAAGGGGAGAAAGAATTAGATGTTTGTTACCTTTATTTGTGTTGGTCATATGATTCATAGAGAAATTGACACTCTGCATTTAATATTTGATACAACAGTAATGTGCATGAAAAGAAACTAACCATCCTTTGTTCAGAAGGTTCTGGAAGTGTTTTTTGCAAATGGTATTTTTGACAGCATGGATATACACGAGGTTTTGGATTGATGAATATTAGAAAACTTTGCCTACAGGTTGAATAGACAGATTTATACTGTTATAAATACCATTGCTACTTTAGCATTACTGTAATGTGGTCAAAAGTTTGAGGTTTTTTTCTCTCCTGACAGCCACCAACAAATTAGCTGTGCAAAGGCAGAAGGAATAGCATTTTTATGATTAAGAGCCAAAGTGATACTGCGATAGGCCAGAACTTTTTGCAATTTTAGGTTAATTTCAAATATGTTGTGCACAGAACACAACAAGTGAGAGAGGAATAGATGCTGTGTGTCTCAGTCTCTGTTTAGAGGAGATGTTTAGGAAATCATGGCTTCTGGCATAAACTGGAGAGGGAAGTGAAGACAGCAGGGAACCTTAGCAACATAACAGCATATGAAACAGGACTTTTAAAAAGACTTGTTATTAAGTATGTGGAGCTGGTGTTTTACAAGCACTAAAACAACTGAGGTCTGGTTGAAGTTTTCTAAAGAGCCTTTCTGTATTTCAGAATTTCAGGAGAGGAAAAAATATGTTCACTGCCTTCTATTGAGATCTTACTTCTCTTCTAAACCTTCTTTAAAAAATAATAATAAAAAAATAATAGTTGCTTGTTAGGATGCCAGCTTGTTTGGAATGACATGACAGACTTGCCAGAATCTTGTAAGATAAGTGATAGCAACTTCATATTACTGTACATAATAATTGGCAATCTATCTTCTTCACCTTTCAGATCAGCTGTTCCATGTGCTGGCCATGCACATGCGCCTCTACAGTATAGATTCTGCATACAATCCTTGGAGAAAGCTAACCCAGCTGATGCAGGATAAAAATTCAGAGCAAGTATTTTAACTTACCATATATCCGTTTTACCTTGTGAAAGAAACATTCTTACAGAGAGACTCTGAGTAATTTTCTGTCTTAATTTTAATTCTCTATGAGGTAGGCTGGTGAATTCAACTTCTGAAAATGTTATGTATATATTTGTAAAAATAAATTTTCACATTTCTTTTGCATGAAATACAACACATTCCAGTTTTTAGTTGAAGTTTAAATACACCACTTGCAAGGTTAAGCACATACAAATGTAATAATATTGGGTGAGTGGATAGGTGCACTGCCATTCTTTGGTATGGAGGCTAGTTTAAGTTCATAAATAGTTTATTGAAAGTTGGACAATGACTAATAGCAGTTACAGAAATAACATAAATAACCCTAATATATGTGAGAAATAATTCTGTTTGAAGCTATTTCTTTCATCATGCTTTTTGTTTTAAACAGATTATTTACCTGAGTATACATTTAAAACATTCACCTTACACATACACCAGTACAAAGATTAACAATATAAGTAGCTATGTATCTGTATTCCACAAGGACTCATTTTCCTGCTTAAGATCTTTCAGTTTCTACCTTGATGGTGAGAAGAAAGGTTTCTTGCCTGAAACCAGATTTTTTTCTCTTGGCACTTGAGCACCATCTTCATAGCTAAGGTCTTTATTTTATATCTTGCAATACTGTTGAAAAGACTGTCTTTTTAATGCCCCTCTAGCTGTGTACTTGTCAGTGTGTTTCTAGGAGCCTGAGGTGGAAAGCATCATGGGATTTCAAAAATTCATCTAGGATAGTGATGCCAAAATCCAATTTGTAAATTAGGAAAAATTATTAAAACATTTGTGCAGGCTTCTAGTTGGATGTTTTACTGTTTATCCTTTTGGACTCAGGTCTTTTTTGCAATCAACATTAGATTATTGCAGTAATCACAGACTAGATTAACAGATAAGTTTATAAATCATTAGCAGAACAAAGCATCAAGAATTTTATAACCTGCAAACCTGTATTACTCAGCATGCATTCAACCTGCTTTGAGAGTATGTTTTCAAGTGATTCTGCCCTGACCTATATTGAGCAGTGGAACAAGGTTAATAAATTTGTTGTATGGTTGACTGAGTTATACCAGGCAAAATTAACTGATAGGCTGTTGACAGTCAGAATGGCTGTGAGAGTGATAATGCACTTTTCATTTTGGTATTTGAAGAGGTTGCTGGGTCTGGAAGCAGCTGTTAACAGAGAAGCTGTTTTTTTCTGTGCATGCAACTGTTATTCACCCTTACAGATTTGATGACTTTCACCGTGCATCGGTCATGTCAAAGTTAGATTGCTGTGGGCTAGATTTCATTTAGCAATATTTTGAATCACTTTGAAATTAATGAATGCTGGTTGACTGGACTGAACATGGGCCAGCAGTGTGCCCAGGTGGCCAAAAAAGCTAACAGCATCTTGGCCTGGATCAAAAATACTGTGACCAGTAGGACCAGAAAAGTGATCATCCCCTTCTACTCAGCACTGGTGAGGTTACACCTAGAATACTGTGTTCAGGCCCCTCAGTACAAGAAGGACATAGAGGCATTAGAGTGTGTCCAGAGAAGGGCAGCAAGGCTAGTGAGGGCTCTGGAGCACAAGTCTTATGAGGAGTGGCTGAGGGAACTGGGGTTGTTTAGTCTGGAGAACAGGAGACTCAAGGGAGACATTGCTCTCTACCACTACCTGAAAGGAGGTTGTAGCAACATGGGGATAGGTCTCTTCTCCAAGGTTAACAGTGAGAGGATGAGAGGAAATGGCCTCAAGTTGCACCAGGGGAGGTTTAGATTAGATATAAGGAGAAATTCCATTACTGAAAGGGTTGTCAAGTCTTGGAATAGGCTTCCCAGGGAGGTGGTGGAGTCACTGTCCCTGGATGTGTTTAAGAAACATTTAGATGCTCTGTTCAGGGACGTGGTTTAGTGGTATGTTAGTGATAGGTATGGTTGGACTTGATGATCTTGGAGGTCTTTTCCAACCTCTGTGATTCTGTGATACTGTAGACCACACTGGCTTGCCTTAAAGGAGGTGCTGCATGTTGAGAATGCATTTGAGCAGTACTCTTGTTTACAGAACTGATTTTCAAGATTTCTTTGTGGACTTGCTGATGTTGGTTTGGCACTATGTCCTAAATGGTTTAGGAAGCTATTACTGACAGTTCATCCATTTTGCCATGAAATAGTTTACTGTTAAATGCACAGATACAATCAAGCTGGATTTTTTTTCCTCACTTCTTGGAATATTTTTCCTACCCTAGTCTGCAGGCCCTAGGAAGCTGCAGAAGAGGCAACTTGGGGGCCTGTTTTTCCTGTACTAATTAAAGCATTAGGTGGATATCTGTAATTATATTTTAGGAATTTGAAGTACTAGTTTCACTTGAAGTTGGCATTTGTATGATTAATGTGTATGGTCTAATTGCATGCTTCTTAGAGTCATACAGCATTTTGAGAAATTCAGAATAGCAGATTTTTTCAGGTACAGGAAAGAGTGCTCAGAGCAATTAGAAGATTATATGCTACTCTAAACTGAAGATTAAAAGGGTGGTGGAGAAATGCTGCTGCAGATTTAAAGATGTAGATAACGCTGTGCCATTTTGAAGCCAATCAAGTAATCTTGGTTTATCAGCCTCACCAGTACATGAGAATAAAGACTAGTGGGAAAAAAAGTCCATGAGAGGAAAAGATCTATATTATCTGACTATCTGACTGTATTACTGTGATTCCAGACAATTTAAGATCAGGAAAGTCACAGGGGCAAAATAACTTTAAACCAACATGGTGTATTTTTCTATTTAGTTTTTTCTTTAAATTATTATTTCAGTTGAATGCAGTTTTCCAGAGAAGTGCATCTTTCTTTATTTTGAAAAGTAATGTCAAAACTAAAAAAATAATTATTTATGGGATACAAATGCCATTGCATTATCTTTCAACCCCTATTTATTTGTAGTTTCTGTATTTAAATACAATTTTTAGCTTGGTTTTCCACAACCCAGCTATCATTATTCATAAATCATGCATTAGAGTTCATGAACAGTCTTGTTCATGACTCTTGAACAGTCTGGGAGAACTGTTCAAAGTAATTTGTAAAGATTCTCATGGAATTGCTCTACTGTACTTCCCCAAACCCCTGGTTTTGCCCAGTGTCATCTTCTGCAACTGTACCCAAATCACTCCATAGTTGAAAATGGCAGCTGAGAGGAAAAATAGGAAGGAGCTCATGCAGTCACACCAAGGTAAAGTAGAAATAAGGAAATTTTGAGTTATAAGATACACTATCAAAAAGGGTCTAAATAATAATGCATATTGTTTGAAGGAAGAGGGAAGAAAAAGGATAAAGTGAAGTCTGATGAACTGTGAAAGGTACAGTAGATTCTTTCTCCTGTGCAGTTCATATTGTCAAATTTAATATGCACTTGGTCTCACAGACTGTGCTTCAGCTAGTTGTTCTACTAGGAGCAGACTTGGTTTCAGCGATGATCAAATAAGCAATTACTGTGGTGTAAGTAGGGAATAATAGCTTCTGGCAGGGGGCAGAGAAGGAGCAGCTGGAGGTGATAATTACTAAACCCAGATGTGAATTTAATAGACTAGTCCAAATAGCCAGAATTTCAGGAATAGCAAACCTGAAATAAAAGGATATGTCTATTTTTTAATTTGCATCTCTTTTTTAATTTACATCTCTATGAAGACTGGAATTTTTGTGTGTTTTGACAGACAAAATGTGACAGCAAAGAATGATTTGGTTAAGCATTAAAGATCTTTGCAGCAGAAGTACTTGCAGGGATGGAACTGCATGATAAACTGAAATGCTGAAATATACAGGGTTATTTTTACTAAAGACACTAAAATTTTAAGTGTCTCTAGGTGAAATAAGTGAGGAAGAGGAGCAGATATGTAAGGAAAGGCCAGAAGCAAATGCTGCTCATGACAAAGTAGAACAGAATTTTCTGTTCCTCTGTATCCATTCCCAGAGAAGTGATTCCCATATAACCTCTATCAGGAGGAGAATGCAGAATACAGAAGCAGAGTAGGTAAGCTGTCAGCTGATAGACAGCTCTGATATTAGCACAGAGAGAGCTGCAGCCCAGTTACATTAGACTGGAGAAGAGGTCAGTTCCATAGAGAAAGCAATACATTTTTCATTTTGATACATGTTTTTATTGCACTGTGCAGTTTATTTTCATATCCCTCTCCTTCCCTTTTTTAAATGGATACAGCATACAACCGTAATACATTGGAATAATTTTATGTTACTTTGGTCCCATCAGAAATTGTAATGGCTTTCATTTTATTCAGTGCTTCTGTGGCACAATTTTTTGTAAAGTCTGATTTATCAAGCTTTCACATATGCATTAGGGATTAACAGGATGTGCAATTTCCATAAAACACATTTCTAAACACATTTTATAAATTCAGTTTTAGTGTAATAATGAAGAAGTTGCTTATGCTCTTTACGAATGACAGAGCAGTTTTTAAGTGCTTCATATACTGCAACACTTGACGTAAATGGAAGCAGCTTATCCCAAACCCTGACATTTAATGCAGCTTTACTTCTCCAATTCATGTGAAATGAATAAATTAAACAGAAAATTCAGTTGGTCCTGCATGTTAAAATGAATTCATTTATTTGTGATGTTGCCAGTCAGTCAGTTTTATTTCTATATAAGAATAATTTTAATTTTGACAGAACTTGTTGTTGACGTAATTGTTACATGACTGTTAAGTGATAGTGCTGGTGATGCTCCTGTCAGAAAGTGTTCAAACTGAATGTGGCCAAAGGGAGTTAATATTTTTTTCTTAACGTTATTTCAAATTATTTTTTTCCCAAATTTATACATAAACTAAAAATTAAAGATGAGAAGTAATTTTCTTAAATGTCTGTGGCTTTAAAGTCATTACATAATGAGGGTTATTTTGAAACTGAGTGTCATATATCATAAAATAGAACTAGCCTGAGGTAAAAGTAGAATTAGAGAGACTTAGTGAGATTAGCATCATCTTTGCCTGTATAATTTTGAGACTTGATAGTATGATACAAATTCTTGCCCTTTTTTCTTCTTTAGCAATCCATATACTCATTTTTAGAATATTTGGGTTTTGTTTAGAATGCTGCCATATATAAATGTGTATTAATGTATGTTACAGTGGTTTAAATTAATCATTTTATGAAATGATTGATGATAGCAAAAGGCTATGGATAGTGTTTTTCTGTAGCTGTTAGGATTCATTCATTGGAAAGGGCAAGTTAGTGTTTTCTGTGACTTCATTTTATGTGATCAATCAACCAATCCATTTGATCTTGTTCTCACAATTCAGAGTGTTGCATAAAATGACTGGAAACTTTAGCTATTTAATAAAATAATTGCTTCAGAATGTGCCTTACTGAGAATTAGAAAATGTATAGTTGGATAACACAATTAATATGACCAAAAGTGTTCTTCTAATCCTCCTCTTACATGGCTGCTTTTACATGCTAAAATTCATATCACAGATGACTCCTAGCAGTGCATTTTGTAGACAGAGGTCTGAGTTTTCATTAAATATCTTAACTGTATAGGGGTCTCCTTCCAAAAGCGACATCATTTTAGTCTGATCTTCTATGACAAGGTGACCTGCTTGGTGGATGAGGGAAAGGCTGTGGATGTTGTCTATTTGCACCTTAGTAAGGCTTTTGATACTGCCTCCCACAGTATTCTCCCAGAGAAATTGGCTGCACATGGTTTGAATGAGCATACTCTTTGGTGGGTAAAAAACTAGCTGGAGGGCCGAGCCCAGAGAATCCTGGTAAATGGAGTTAAATCCGGTTGGTGGCCAGTCACAAATGATGTTCCCCAGGGCTCAGTATAAGGGCCAGTCTTGTTTAATATCTTTATCAGTGATCTGGATGAGGTGATCAAATGCATCCTCAGTAAGTTTGCAGACAATGAAAACTTGGGTGGAAGTGTTGATCTGCTTGAGGATGGGAAGGGTATGCAGAGGGATCTGGACAGGCTGGATCAATAGGCCAATGGTATGAGCAACCCCATGCAATACTGCAGGCTTGGGGCAGGGTGGCTGGAAAGCTGCCCAGTGTAAAAGGACCTGGAGGTCAGCAGCCAGCTGAACATGAGCCAGCAGTGTGCCTAGGTGGCCAAGGCCAGTAGTATCCTGGCTTCTATCAGAAATAGTTGGCCAGCAGAACTAGAGAAGTGATTTGCTCAGCACTGGTGAGTCTGCATCTTGAATACTTTGTTCATAGAATCATAGAATGGCCAGGTTGGAAGGGACCCTAAAGATCATCTAGTTCCAACCTCCCCACACTGAGCAGGGATGCCAGTCACTAGACCAGGTCACCCAGGGCGACATCCAGCCTGGCCTTGAACACTGCCAGGGATGGGGCATCCACAACCTCTCTGGGCAACCTGTTCCAGTGCCTAACCACTCTCTGGGTAAAGAACTTCCTTCTAATCTCCAATCTAAATTTCCCCTCCTTCAGTTTATATCCATTCCCCCTTGTCCTATCACAGTCTGACCGTCAGTTTTGGACCCCTCACTACAAGAAAGACATTGAGTTGCTGGAGCATTTCCAGAGAAGGGCAATGAAGCTGGTGAAGGGTCTAGAGCACAAGAATTATGAGAAGCAACTGAGGGAACTGGGGTTGTTTAGTCTGGAGAAGAGGAGGCTTGTGGAGACCTTCTCGTGCTCTACAACTATCTGAAAGGAGGTTGTAGTAAGGTAGGGCTCAGTCTCTTCTCCCAAGTAACAAGTGATAGGACAAGAGCAACTAACTTCAAGTTTCACCAGGAGAGATTCAGGTTAGGTATTAGGAATAAGTTCTTCACAGAGAGTGTTGTCAAGCATTGGAACAGGCTGCCCGGGGAAGTTGTGGAATCACCATCCCTGGAAGCATTCAAAAAACATGTAAATGTGGTTCCATGTCATGTTGTTCCAACTGCTACTGCTTGAGATCTCTTACACATTCCATATCCATTGAAGAGCCTTGAAAGCATTTGCTTTTTCACCCTTTTGACTTAGCTATCAAGCCTACAGTGTATTTATTGTTGGTTGGGATATTGTTGGATACCACTACACAAAGCTAGAGATGTACTGCCTCTGATTTGTAATCATTTTCTGCTTTAAAGTATAAGACTACACAGTGAGGTTATGTCAGTAAATCCAATTAGTTCAGAAGTTTGCAGAATCTCTTTATGTGCTTATTTGCTGTCCTTCTAGCTATGTAGGTTTTTGACTGTATGAGATTGCATAATCCCACCTTGGATGGCTGATTATTTCCTTACATAAAGGAAAGTACCTTTTCCCAGGTCTTGGTGTTTTCCAATAGGAGCAGTCCCTGTAAGATTAATGTAATTGGAGGATTCGTTGTTGTTACAGCATAAGTATATGTATATTTCTGAAATACCATGCTTTGAAAACCAATTAAATTATGTTACCATGCAGTATGTTTTCTTATTTGTTCTAGAAGTGAAATACTGAATGTTCCCTGAGTCCATACATAAAAATTACTAGTTCAGGCAGTTTTGGAAAGTTTTAAAATACTATAACAAGAGTCAGGTACTCAAATGGTAGCTTCCTGATGAGTTACTACAATCCACTAGTGACATTAAATGGTTTTAAAATTGAGATCAATTAGTAAACTTGGTTTCTGTAAGCTTGATTTTAAATGAAATATTATTTAAATTAAAACACAAAGTAAAATACAAAAATGAAAAGTGGATTTATAGTATCGGAAGTGATTTTATTTGGGTTTTCTTTCCAGGCTGATAAGTGAAGAGCTGCCAGAAGTTCCTGTGCTTTACAGAGATGTCTCATCCCTTTTGCTTGTCCAGATTTTAACGATGCCTCAACCATTGCACAAAGGTTTGTTACAAAAATATGTATGTTTAGATGATTATGTATATGAGGCTGCATTCATGATGATTTCTAGAGTGATAAATCATAGCTTGCCTGCTGTGTATTCTAAAATAACGTTTCTGCCTTATCTACAGAAGGTCACACTGAACAGAAATTTTTGTTGTGGGTTGACAGGCTTATCTGTGTCCCTTGTCTTCTCACCTATTCCGTCAGCCTGTTCTGTAAAGATACAAGAGCTGAGCAAAAAACTATTAAGTATTTTACAAAAGGAAAAGTGTCCTTTTTTTGACCTTCATCTCTTTACTTAGAGAGGCAGCTCAATACTTCAAGTTGAACTGAGTGCCTAAGGGTGAAAGACTAATTTAGTTTGAATTTCAGAGTTTAAATTGCAGCAGTCTTATGTAATAGGAGGTCAAGTATGAAGATGATAATTGCTGTAATGCAGCAACTCCAATAGAGACAGCATATAATGTAATTTGGAATAAATATTAGATATTTAAGAACTAGATTTTCAGTTGCTAACATCAAAATCGATTTAAAATTTAATTTTTTTTTTTTTTTTTTGCATAAAAGGAAGAGCTGAACCTGGTCCATTTTGCTAATAGTTCAGATCCTCTGGTCTCTGGCTTTTTTTCTAGTTTTACCTTTATTTTAGAATGAGAACAAACAAACAAGTATCTTTTTCTTACTTTACTGACAATAAACAGTGTATCTGTTTTGTGGTCTGTGTGGCAATTTTGATATCTGCTGAGTTTTGGTAATTCGTGAATGGATAAATACAGGGACTTTTCTGCTCTTGATGCTTACACCTAAATTACAAAGAGTAGTAGAAACTCTCTTTCCCCTTAAGAGTTCAGTCCTTACTATGGAGTGTTTGAGTTCAGCTCATGTGTGTGTGTATGTGTTAAATTGTGGGTTGTGTTTTTTTCAGTTCAACAGATATGTTTATGGATTAAGTATGTCCAGGGAATTATTACAATATGAAAATACAAGGAGAAGAGAATATTTTTAAAAGGAAGCCTATTGTCAAAAATATACTTCTTTTTTTTTACTACAATTTAACTTAACTTTTATTGGAAGGACTTAATAAAAGCGGTAAACAAAAGTTTAATGAGAGTAAAGTCTTCTGAAATACGGGGAAAGGAGTGGTGAAGCCAAAGTACAAACAGTGGTATTTTTGTAGTTTGTATTTAAGCATTGAGAAGCACCATTTATGAAAGTATAACTTATCATAAGAAAGAAAACATTCAACTAATAGTAAGACATCTTGTGGAGAATTCTGTAAAATACCTATGTATCAGCAGCACATTTTGTCTTTGCTCTTAGGTTTAGTGTATGTTGCAGTTGAAAGGGAAATGGCAAGTGACAGGAAGAAGACAAATGCAACCACTTCAAATCTACAAAGCATTACATTGGAAATAAACTGCCATTTATGTTTCTAATTTTTTTTCATTAGGTATAATAAAAAGAAAGTCTTTCATGATTTCTTTGTCCTGAGATGTAGAGTGCAGTTCAGAAAAATAGGTAGTAACAAATTAGTTGAGAACTTTTGTAGTGAATGTGTAGGTCACAGAGTGGAATTCAGTATCATTAATTCTTGGTAGAGAGCTGAGGCATGAAAAGGTAAAATGGCTTGTACAGGGTCACATGGCAGGTCAGTGACAGGGGTGAACAAAGTCTACATTTGACCCTACTGCTTCCTGAACTTTCTGTGCTGCTTTGGCATTATTGTGGGGTGCAGGATCTGCAGACATCAGTATGCAGTCAGAAGGTTGATGCCTGTGTGCAGTGAAAGGAATTTCTAGTGTATTACGTTAACAATAAATTTAACTACGTTTCAGGAGAAGTGGTGTTGCAGTCTGGTGCTAAATGCCCTGGTAATGTGTTAAAACATTAATAATGAGGGAAGAATCTGTAGGGTTTAGAATCCATTAATGTTTTAATTCCTCTTGTAGCATGGATCCTCTCCTGTAATGGTACTGATTTTTGCAGTATCATTTGTTAGGTATCTTACGTATTTAGAGAAACCATATTTGTGTCCTTGCAGGAAACTAAAACTGTTCATTACATATTAAATCTTCATGCTTGTATTCAAAATCCTTTTTGTTTACACAGTGTTTTTTAAAAACATTGAGTGTTCTGTAAGGAGGACCCAAACTTCATCTCTTACCCTACAGATACAGCACTTGGAATTGCAATAATTACTCTGTTAACTGTTGGATAGTTGTTTGCATCTTTTTTTTTTCAAGCTATTAAAACCATAAAAATGGCGTAACTGATCAGCCACTTAATTCAGAGACGAAAATAGATCTGAACACATCACAAAAAAAAGAACACTACAAATTAAAGCTTGTAGCTTTCAGTGTTTTCAGTTTCTCCTTCACTTTGAATGTAAAAAATACTTGGGAGTAGTGGATGTGTTCCAACTTGAAAGCTGGTTTTGAGAGTTTAGCCAAGCCTCCGTGAACTGTGGAAACTGTTTCCTTCTCTGGGGTGTAACACCTAAATTCAACGCTGTTTTTTGCGGTTCTGATAAGGCCCAGATGCTGAAGAACCTGACCTGGATGTTCTGACACATTGTTTTTCTATAAAGTTTCAATGACATGCAACAAAACCACAGCAAGCAGCAGGCAAACACTAGCATTTTTCTTTAATGTGGATCAATCCCCACTATGAATACAGGCTGGGGGATGAGAAGATAGAGAGCAGCCCTGCAGAAAAGGACTTGGGGGTGCTGGTGGATGAGAAGCTGGTCATGAGCAAACAGTGCATGCTGGCAGCCCAGAAGGCCAATGGCATCCTGGGCTGCATCAAAAGAAGTGTGCCCAGCAGATCCAGAGAGGTGATTCTGCCACTTTCCTCTGCTCTAGTGAGACCTCATCTGGAATGCTGTGTCCAGTTCTGGAGCCCTCAATACAGAAAGGACATGGACCTGATGGAGCAGGTCCAGAGAAGGGCCACGAAAATGATCAGGGGGCTGGAACACCTCTCCTATGAAGACAGGCTGAGGCAGCTGGGATTGTTGAGCCTGGAGAAGAGANTCCAAGCTTGCTAGGCCCTGGCAGATGAATGTTAGGACTAAAGGGTGGGTCCAGCTCTGTGCATGCTGTGTCTCACCTAAAAAGAATCCCTTGCACATGCTCGAGGGTGCTATCCGCTAGCCTCTTTTTATCAGCGCACTTGGAAAAGGTGCTGATGAGGAGCATGGGTGGAGCCCTCCCTGGATCTTCGTTTGCAAAGGCTAGCCACAACAACAACAATAATAGGATGGGATGTTGTGAAGTGATTTGATTCCAAAAAGTTTTGTTTAAAAAGGTTTTAAAAATAAGTACATAAAACCATTTCCCAATATTATTCAAAACTAAGTACAAAAATTCTGTGGTAGTGCCTATTTTTATTATAATAGCTTAGCTATAATAATATTACTTCTAGACTGTCAGAATATCAGATTAGATTTTTTTTTTTATGTATAAACAGAGAAGTTCTAACTGCATTTAGGGCAGAACATTGCACAGTATATCATCTGCAACATAAGGGACTAACAGCACTTGCATAGTTTACTCCACAGCACGCAGATATACTAGCCCTCTTGAGAATTATTAAATCAAAAAGACAATGTAGTAAAATCACAGCTTCTGCCAGAGGGGTATCAGCAAAACACCACACAGCCCTGATACCTGCATTTTGGATAAGGCAAATGAAGTCACTCTTTGCAGTAGACAGGAATGTAACAGCTCTAACATTATGGATACCTATATATATAACCACAAATATTTTGCAATTGATAAGGAAGATGTAACACATAGTATGAAATGATAATTGGTCCTCTCACTGCTGTTTTTAGTATGTCTCCCATGAGATGTTTGTGTGACTATAAAACAGTTGTTTTCAAAGCCTTCGCACTCATTACACAACATAATGCCTCTGAGCTGCTCCTATGATATTTTCCTATTCTGTATTTGCAAAAAAAATGTACTTCAGAGTAATTTATGGGACACATACATACAGAAAAATAGATCATTATTTTAAGAAATCATATACACTAGATATTTCTTGTGAAATGAACAATTAATATTAAGGTGGAGATAAGTACAAGGAGTAGTTATATTTAACAAAAACCAGATTTTAACAAATGTAGTGCTTGTAGAGAGTGCTAAGACGCCTATTGTTGAGCACTGTATCATCACCTCAGCAGAACAGAATGAGAGCTAGAAGATGATGTGGGCTCTGGCAGATTAGTGAATGTTGACCAGCAGTCTAATTTTGCTTCTGTAGGTGCAGTGTTTTTCATTCATGCTTTCACAGTGTAAAATTTGTCTCTATTGCTTGTACTTGCCATTGATAGAGGTAGAGCTTAGTACTGGAGTTCAGTTGTAGCTATGCCTATAGACTGTACCTCAGGCCAAAGAGGGAATTTTTACAATTCTGTGAATGCTTGTGGTTTAATCTTGTAGATCTTGGTCCCAGATAATTTACTGAAAGCTTGCCCTCAATAATTCCTGAGGAGAAGGACTGCTAAGAAAATGTAGATTTCAACAGAGGAGAAAAATAGGGCCCAGGTATCCAGTGGGATCTGGTGAATTGTCCTTCTGGGGAAATGTCATTATAATTCTACCTGCTGTAGAATGGGGTGGATGAGGTATAGCAGCATTTGTTGTCGAGTTTAACATAAGCTTCACTGGAAGATATTACAGAAAAATTATACTTTTAATTACATAGTTACAAATTATTGTTGAAGTGCTTAAATTGTCTTGTTGTGGCTACTCAGTGACATTAAAAAGTTTAAAAATCCATTTCTGTGTTGATTTATAAATATTTGTTACATAAAAAAGCAAGTGTTACTTCACAGATTTAATTATGCATTCAAGTTATGGCTGTGTTCATTTTAGAACCTAGTGGTAGGTTTTAATATTAGATACAGAAAGAATAAGCAAGGAGTTTCATCTCCCTTACCTCTTTTTCACTTTCGCATACAAAGCTTGTTTTAATCCTTTGGGAGAAAAGAATGAATTTAACCCAGTTTTTGTGAGGTGCTTATGTAAATAAAATTGTTTTGCTTGACTTCAAAGCCTGAGAGGACTTCTGAAAACCATCATTTTTGTATACCTTGTTTTAGGTACATATTACAGTTATGTTTGCGCTTAAGGAATGGTGTCGTGATAGAAACTCCTTTGATCTGCCTTGATTTAAAAAATCAGATTATTTGAGATGAGGAAATATAAGCTAAAATAAAAAAAAGATGAAAAAAAACCTGCTACCATCACTTCAGAAAATTAACACATTCACCTTTTTCTTGTTCCGATTTTAGGAAGCCTTATTTTGCCTCAGTTGGTAGTTTCCCTGAAAAGATTTCAAAGCCTTTCCCATGCAGCCTATATGTAGGAGATAATAAAGGATTATTATCTTTAAATATTGTGAGAAATTTCAACAATAAAGATCTTTCAAAAGAAGCTAAGTTCTAGAATGACAGTCTGTCTTTTGTTCTCCTTCTGTATTCATGTGAAGTCCAGTAAATAGGTACTCACTTAAGAGTGATTTGCAGCAAGAACTTGTATGGCTGGATCCATATCTGGAAGTGAAGGGAGAAAAAAAGAAGTACACTAAATGTCCTTCTTGGAGTGATTTCTTTGGGAACATACAATGTCCTGAGTTGGAAGGGGACCCATGAGGATCAGCGAGTCCAACTGCTGTTTATGCACAGGATAACTTAACTTCTCCAGTCTTTGTATCAATGGAATTTATCATTGCTAGGAGAGATGGCAGGATATGCATGTGCTTGCAGCACCCAATTAGTTGTAGCTATCGGTAATCGGTAGCTTGACTTGATGTAACATTTGGACAAAATAGAATTTTGTAATATCACCAGGACCCTATCACTGCTGATCAGGATTAAGATGAACATATGGAGCAGTGGAAAATTACTTGCACTGTACTTTTTCCATTCACTACGGCTGCCAAGTCATTTCTGAAAGCCAGTAAATATGTTGGTTTATATGTTCTGGAGGTTTGTACTTTTTGTATAGTACGTGCTTTTCATGTGAGAAGAAGCACTTCCATAACTAGAGATTCTACAGTCAGTATATTTGCTGAAAATATCAAGTGTTTTAAAATTACTTTCTCTGTTTTACAGAACACTTTACCTGCATTATAAAAGTGCTGTTCACTTTATTGTATACTCAAGCCTTGGCAGCATTTTCTGTTAAATGCAGTGCTGAAGATAGGATGGCATGGAAAGAGTCAGGAGCTCTTAAGAAGGTTGGTTAATTTATTTAAAACATTTATGAAACTTTGCTGATGAATGTTGTCAGACCAAGTGTTTGAAGTCTTTGTATATTTAATCACGCTTAGTTGCTTTGGAATTTTTTTAAAGAATTCCAATAATATTCCACTTCCTGATTGTTTATTATGTTGATGATACACTAACAAAGCTCAGAATTCACATCAAATCATGTTTTTCTTGGGTAGAATTATGACTTAGAAGAAAAATATTTATGGGAATACTGCTTTGTATTTCTGATGGCTTTCTGTAATCTTTGCCTTTAAATGTAGCTGTTGGGGCACAAAACTAAGTGGCTATTTATTCTTTCCAGTAAGTATTTTTTCCATCTGTAGTAGGTAGTGTTCATTGCAAACACAACTTTCCATTTTCCAATAGATTCATTTCAACTTAGAAAACTTGGAATACATAGCAAGTGTCTTGTAACTTATTCTGGTTGGTGACTTTTAGAATTTTTTATTTATCTGGTTGTATTAGAATTTGAATTCTGTCAAAACATTTATCAATAAAGCTATTTCCTTGGGAAATGCAACACTATAAAAATGTTTTCATGTAACACTCAGTTTAGAACATATGTAATTGAAATAGCAATTCACATTCTGTGAATTTAGCTCTGTGAGCTAAATGTAGTCCATTTCTGTAGATTTATATTTTTTCTTTTTTTTAAACAGTGTATTTTTGTAGGTCAAAAATCCTATGTTGATCAAAAGGAAATGTATGTCATCACTGTTACTTTTAAAGGAACTTTTTCTCCTTTTCATAACCACTGCATTTTTTTATTTCTTTCCTTCTTATTTGTAGAATACATCCAGTGGAGAAAAATCTTGGGAAGTATTGCTGGGTCATGTGATTAGTGAGCTGTCTAAGGGGAAGATCTACGAAGAAGGAGAGACTGACGAATTAACAGTGGTATTAGCAAATCTCTTGAGAATTTATCCAGCATGTCCCCTTTCTGGTTTTCAGTGGTGTTGTTATAATGATTTTTCTCTGATCTAGCTAAAGACTGCAGTACAACTCTTTTAAAAATTTTCTAGATCAAAGTACATCCCTTTGGGACAGTTTGCCTGTGAAGATCTTTCTTTTACTAAATACCACATGTGGCCAGTGCTGTGTTGAGAAAGCTATTGACAAATACTTCTTACACTTCTTATAATGGTGGTTTTTAATGATATGTATGAAAAACCTTTCAGAAACTTGAAAAACTGAATATTTAAGTAGAAAAAAAAATTGTCAAGGGGGCAGAAAGCTCCACAGAGTTCTTTCAGATTATTAATGAAATGCTTGTCTTTAGAATGTATGTTTGATGCAGTGTTTTATATAGTATACATAAAAAACATATTGTTCATATTGGAGTTTCTTACATAGGAGACAAGTTATCTAAGGCAGAACTTAGAAATTGCTTCCTTCCCTTGTAGGTAAATCCTGATTCTGTAGAGTGCTATCTGCAGCAGTTCTGCCTGCCTTTTCTCAGGATCACAAGCCTTCTTCAACATCATCTTTTTGGAGGGGATTTACCCAGTTGCCAGGTACAGATTGAGAGGATACACACAAATGTTTCTATTTAAAAACAACAGATCAGAAAAATAGACTTTTAAGGTGTCTTCTCATGCTATCTAGTTTCTGTTTTAAGATTAAAAAAAAACAACAGCAAACAAACAAAAAACCATATTTTATAACATTACTCTGCAGCATTTTTTGTGCTCTATAAATTAGTTTTCAAGGTAGCTTCCCTGAAAAACAGTATTATATTCTTAAAATTCAGAAATTACATAATCACAAAGGTTGGAAGAGATCTCTAAGATCATGAAGTCCAACCATACCTATCACTAATATACCACTAAACCATGTCCCTAAGCAGAGCATCTAAATGTTTCTTAAACACATCTAGGGATGGTCACTCTACCACCTCCCTGGGAAGCCTATTCCAAGACTTGACAACCCTTTCAGTAATGGAATTTCTCCTTATATCTAATCTAAACCTCCCCTGGTGCAACTTGAGGCCATTTCCTCTCATTCTCTCACTCTTAACACAGGAGAAGAGACATCTCACTACAGCCTCCTTTCAGGTAGTTGTAGAGAGAGAGAGAGAAGGTCTCCCCTGAGACCTCTTCTCCAGACTGCATAACCCCAGTTCCCTCAGCTGCTTCTCATAAGACTTATGCTCCAGAGCCCTCACTAGCCTTGTTGCCCTTCTCTAGACATGCTCTAATGCCTCTATGTCCTTCTTGTACTGAGGGACCAAAACCGAACACAGTATTCTAGGTGTAGCCTCACCAGCACTGAGTACAAGGGGATGATCACTTTTCTGGTCCTACTGGTCACACTATTTTTGATCCAGGCCAAGATGCTGTTAGCTTTCTTGGCCACCTGGGCACACTGCTGGCTCATGTTCAGTTGACTATCAAGCAGCACCCCCAGGGCAGCAATCCTTATTTTATCATATCATAGATGCATGTCTCCTAAAATACCAGCATACTTAGAACTTCTTCAGCATTTGCAGAGATGACATAATTTCCACACAAACTGGAATTCAGTCCTGATTTTGCTTAATGCCTGTTAATACTTGGACTTTATTCTCAGAGATGTTGCATCAGTGGACAATTATGTTTAAGTTCCATGACTGATACAAGTAGAGCTTGCTGCAGGTCATTCCTCTTGTTTCCTTGCCTCAAAATCATTTCATCTCTTAATACAAGGCAGTTTGAGGGGATAAACAGGAAGAAAATTATAGAGGAGTTGGGATTTTCTTCATCTGAGTGGGATTTGGATTTGGGGGGGG
>VWZO01001119.1:877-14577 GCA_013396975.1 Bucco capensis | reverse complement strand
TGTGCTACTATTGTTCACTGTGCCACTGTTACATCTTTGATAGAAGATATTTGGATGCTGGGCTTGGGCTTCCTTAATCCTGACAATGCCTCCAAGCCAGATGATTCATCTTCCTCATTGGCTGGCTGCCCTTGCAAGGCATTGCACCTGTTTGGCAAGGGCACCTGGAAAATTGGGGGTATAACCGAGGCAACACACCTGCCACGCCGATCAGGAACTCATTACAGTGCCATCCTTTAACCCTCCATGATGACTTTCAGCAAGACAGCAACTCATCTAACGCATGCCAGCCAGCCAGCAATTGCAGTGGCTTTAACTAAAAAATACTGAGTTTGATTGAAAGTTACTTTTTTTGTCGTGTGACCACTAGTTCAAGTCAAGGCAAATGCTGAAGAAATCATACAAGGCCCTACTGATCCATTATTTGTTATGGCTTTCCCGCTAGCCTGGATCTGTAAATGCCTCTGAGACTACTCTTCCTGCTCCCTGGCAGAAACTTATCAGGTATGGTTCAGACCTTTCACCTCTGACCCTTTCCCCCACCAGCTGCTTTTCTCTCTGGACAAACCTGGGCTGGATATTTCCTGCTGGAAAGTGGGGGAGCTCCTGGTGCCACACACCACTGAATACCATGGTTCGGGTAAGTGCTACAGCTTCTGACATAACTCATATCCTACAGAGCCTGCCACTAGAATAGTCCCAATGACTCTCCACCATCAAATTCTTCAGAAGATAATGCAAGAATCTTGGGTTCAATTCACTTCTATGAATAGAGGCATCTACCCCCCTAAGCTGTCCCAACTCATTTCCAGCTGCCTCTCCATGAAGATGCAAGACTTCCAGAGGTCCTGTATTACATCTGGCAGCCCCACGTTCATCTCTTGTGTACCCTCTGCATCTCAGAGTCACTGGACACCTCTGTTAAGGCAACTGAATTGGGCTGCCTGGCTCTATGCCTTATCATCTCCCTTTCTACTTCTCACTCCCAGAAAATGATCTCTTTTGTGCTTTGTCTTGAGCAGGAGCAGGTTCACCTTCTGGAAAATGTTCTTCATTATTTGATCATTCCTTACCACTCAGCTGTGCAGCACACTGTGTGAGAGTTGGGTGGGTGGGGAAAGTTCAATGTCAGTATCAGTGATAACATGGTTTTACAAAATTGCAGCTCAAAAAGCCAACTGCAGCTCAGTAAGTATTTTCCTCCTAATAGGGCCAGTTTGAGTTTCATTAAATAAGGAATCCTCTTATAAGGATTGTACCCAGCAGCAGCACAAGTTACATGAAGGAAGCAGATTTATCCCAAAGAACCTAAATCCTGTAACAGATGAGTTGGCCTCCATTGGAACCAGCCCTTCTCTCTGAGTCTGCATGACATTTACCAAAGATGTCTGCTGGTAAACATCATGAATTGCAGTCTTGGAGAGGTGAGCCAGTTCCATGAATGCAAACAAGTTTGATACTTGGTGGGTTGCTGATCCTTAAATGAGCTCCTGACTTGTCAAGCTGACTCACACTTGATATAAAAAGACATGACAGACTGAAACTCTCCCACCTCACTCAAGATTTAGCCTTCCTGAAAGAAAACTGGAATTGAAAGGCTCTGAGGTACATGACTGGGCTGTGTTACACCCAGGTGATGTGCATGTGGTGCCAGGCACAATATTATCACAGAATCACAGAATCACCAAGACTGGAAAAGACCCCCAGGATCATCAAATCCAGCCTATGACCCAATACACCACAACATCTAAACCATGCCACTCAGTGCCACATCCAATCTTTTCTTAAACACCTCCAGGGACGGCGACTCCACCACCTCCCTGGGCAGCCTATTCCAGAGCCCAATCACCCTCTGCGTGAGGAAGTGCTTCCTAATGTCCAGTCTAAACCTCCTCTGCTGCAACTTCAAGCCTTGGCCTCTTGTCCTGTCACTAGCTGCCAAGGAGAAGAGCCCAACCCCTACCTGACTACAACTTCCCTTCAGGTAGTTGTAGAGGGCGATAAGGTCACCCCTGAGTCTCCTCTTCTTCAGGCTGAATAGTCCCAGTTCCCTCAGCCTTTCCTCATATGGCTTCCCTTCCAGCCCCTTCACCAGTCTCGTTGCTCTCCTCTGGACCCTCTCCAGCACCTCAACATCCTTCTTGAAGTGAGGGGCCCAGAACTGGACACAGTACTCGAGGTGAGGCCTCACCAGTGCAGAGTTCAGGGGGAGAATCACATCCCTAGTCCTGCTGGTCACACTATTCCTGATCCAGGCCAAGATGCCATTGGCCTTCCGTGCTGCCTGAGCACACTGCTGGCTCATGTTCAGCCGGCTATCAACCAATACTCCTAGGTCCCTCTCCGCTGAGCCACTCTCCAGCCACTCATCTCCCAGCCTGTAGCGCTGCATGGGGTTGTTGTGGCCAAAGTGTAAGACTCTGCACTTCTATTATTGATAAAAGAACAAAAAATTAAGACTGTTAGGTTTTCGACTTTTTAGCAAAGGTACAGTCAGATTATCACAGGAGATCAAGTTAACTGCAAATGACCGCTACTGTGGTCTGAGAAGCTGACTTGTCATGGAAAGGTTTTAACTAACCACCTGCATGCATCTGACTCACTGCAACTGAGGAATAAAACCTATGTATTTAACTTAACTTTAAGTTATTCTGGTTTACTGTAGCACCAAGTTAGGAGTGTATGCACATGCCAGGTTAAGGCAATTCAGGTTTCTATCTGCAGAATGATCACAGATATTCAGCACAGCCTATCAGAAAAGGTTTATAAAATATTTTGGTCTCTAAGCATTTTGTTTTCATTTTGTGCTCTGAAAAATCTCTCTTTAAATCAAAAATATCCCCTAAGCCTCAGATTCCTAGCTTGAGCTCCAAGGATAGCTGTTCGATTTGCAGAGAGGTTTGAGCTTCTACACTGTTTCAGATTGAATATTTTACTGGCAAGATTTTGACTGCTTTTTGTAAATTCTCACAAGCTTAGTTAGTTTGAGTCAAGCCTACATTTCTTTGGTTCATTGAGTGTTCTTGAATAAGAACCAGAATCCTAGTCAACTGTGGAATTATACAAGGCAGTTCCCTCTAAAAAGACAGTAAAATTCCATAACTGGAGAAGGGTTACATGGTATGTATTTCAAATGGCCAGATTTAGAGGGTTTTGGTAAAGTTTTCTTGGTATAAAACACATCAAATACATAGATGCTTACCACAGATTTAGATTTTCAAATTTCACATTACTAAACTTTCAAAGGTTGGGCTTTATTTTTTTTGTTTGTTTGTTTCCACAACAGCTATTTTAACTGTATTATTCCTAAAAATACGTTCAGCATTAAAACCAAAGCCAGAACACTGAGAAATATTTTGTTTCCAGGTAAAAGAACATTTTCCTCCCCAAAAAAACGTTCACTCAGACACAAAGAAAGTAAATTATTGGCTCCTCAGACAAAACACCTAAGGCTATTGTGCCTTTTTGTTCCATTATGTCTGCAGCAAAGCTTAAACTGACCAGTGAGAAAACACACTTTTTATTTTGTTTATGATCAAGCCGAAGTATTTGTCTACATAAATGGATAAAAAATACGTGCCTAATGCAGTTAGAGATATATTGGGTAGTTCTGGATTGCTTGAATATGATTGATCTTCCTGTTTTATCCTTATCTTTCTCAATAAAATAGTAATGTGAACATATATCAACATAATTCATATTTGGCCATTCTCAAGGCTCTAAAGAGTTCTATAACATTTCCCTTGAAGTCACTGTATACTTTACCAGATCAGCCATTTGATGTTTTTATGTACAGCTTAAGGATCCTTTTACCCAGTAAATCCCTTGATGTTGGAACCTATTTGATAAACTTGTGTCACTTTGGCAGGTGTCTCTGCTATAGAGTCCAAAACCAAAGAAGTATCCCCAAACTTTACAGCACAGGAAAAGTAAGCAATGAGAACATCACACTAAGAAGCACCTAAGTGAAAAATAATAAAATGACATATCATAAAATGAATTATTTATCTGTTTGATCGGGGTTTTTTAATGTATGGCTGTTGGTTGGGGATTTTTCTCCCTTGTACCAAAGAAAAGTCTAGCTTTTGGAGATACTCCAGAAAAACAATGATATGGAGCACAGGAAATGTGTGTTTTGTGGGCTGAAGGGCCTCTCAGCCACAGCGGACCATGCATGGTAGAACATGAGAACACAGTTACCTACAAGCCAGCAGAGGATAGTCACAGTCCTGTGCCTTCCATTCTGCAAGGGATCTGGTAAATAATTTGAAACTATTGCCTACCCTGAAAATGCAGGACATCTAACTAGCAGGCTAGGATTCAGTCTGCACTTGAATCACTGGCTTCCTTCCGGGGCTTACCAGAAAGAGGGCTAAATGGGAGTATCTAAGTACCTGGGAGCTTCGATTTCACACTATATTATGTAAATCTATGTAAAAAACACATTCCTCAAGTGACATGATGAATGAGCACATATGTTTCATGATAATTCATTCTGAGCAGTACTTCCCTTGGTTTGAATATGCTCAGCTTATGGAACACAACCACAGGCAGGATTTGCAAAGGTCCTCTTTTCTTCAGCAGCAGCAGAGGAGAGGGCAGTTTTGAAACTTCTGTTCTGAAGGGAAAGCTCAGGATGACAAACAGGTTGAGAGCCACAATGCTGACATCAAAAAATGACCACCAGGTATATCCCAAGGTCCGGTTTCACTTGCATTTTTGCACTGGTAGTTTTAGAATTTATGCTTCTTGTGCTTTCATCTGAAAGATTGAAGCTGTCTTTAGAGATGATGAAGACAAAGGATTTCCTTAGACACAGGTTGTCACAAAAAGTTACTCCGGACAAAACCCAGATGTTATGTGACTTAATATAAAATCTGAAGGCAATGTCAAAACTGCATCACTTTCTGGAGGGCTCCTCTTACCTGAGGGAGCCCAACGGACCACTTGTTTATGCTTTTGCTCCTTGACACTTCTTTTCCAAACATCTTGCTTCCAAGGACAGTGTATTTCTGGATTTAATGTATTCTTATGTATAGTCTATACTGAGCTGCAGATGACTGCTCCAGCATGTCAGGCAAGACCTTGAACCACCTACAGCTCTTCCTCAGTGGCTTAGCCTTCACAGATTGGGGCATCCAGCTAGAACAGACCTTGGGAATCCTTGTGCATATTGCAGTCTCCTGCTAGAGACCCTGCTTAATGTTAGGAAGGAGAGATTATTCTGTCCTTTATTTTTCAGAGGTGTCACCTCTAATGTGACACCTGCAGGGGCTACTTCTCAGCATAAAATATCAGGAGGCTACACAGTACCCTTAAAAATTCCTCTTAAGTGGCAAAAGGAACCCTGCTGGGGAAAGGCAGACAGAGCAGGCCATCAGGACCAGCAGGCTGCCAGCTACAGAGCTCTTCAAAATCCTCTAGAACAGTTTCCTATTCATGTAAGTCTGTCCTAGTTTGAGTCAAAACAAGGTATTATGTGCCATATACATCATATTCAGTCCTTGAAACTTAGACATCAAGCTTGGGCCTTAGGTTCTTTTACATAAGGCCTAAGACCCAAGCAAAACACGTGTATAATTAAGCTATTTAGCACATAATTAACAGCCAGTACAAATAAGGATAGGTGTTGGTCTTCACCCTTCTTGACGGTTAAGCACCTGCGTCTTGTGAGGATCAGCTTTGCTGCTACAGGACTTTTATCTGTTCTGCCTTCCATCTCAATTCAAGAGTTCCTGAGTTCCAGGATCCAGCCCCCTGAGTCTGAGTCCCATATACTGCTGAAGTCCTCCTGCTACAGCATCAGTGGTGATGTAGTTGCAGTCAAGGGGGGTTTGGTTGTTTATATATATATATATATACACACACACACACACACTTCATTTTCTTGTTATTTTCATTAAAGTAGTTTTAGTTTCATTTCCAATCCACAAGTTTCTCTGTCAGTTTCCCCCTTTTCTCTCTGGAGTGGGGGAAAAGGGGATAAAAGAGAATGTCTGTCGCTGAATTAGTGGTTGACCCAGCCCTAACCCTTGACAAAGTCCAGTATCTTATTATAATCTCTTATGAGAAACACTAACTAATCAACCCAGGTAGAGCTGTACCATGCTCTCCTCTGCTACTGCTACAGCCTCACTGTTCCTCCATCTGAACAACAGTAGCAACACCACAAGTAATGTCTATCCTTTTCACACAAGCATTGGATGGTGCCCTTCTCATGTTGCCTGAGGCTCTGGGTCTAGCTCTCTTCAGATTAAATAATTCCTGATACACAGCCTCCATTTTTTCATGGTGGAACATGACCTGGTGTCTAGAAAGGTGAATATAGTACTATGAATTGTTCTGAAGAAGAGGAACAAGATGGTCCTGTGGACCCATATGATAGCACTGTCCTTTCAGAAGATGAGATCCATATATAGACAAAAACTTTTTCTGGACTTTAGAATTTTTTTGTTAAATGAAAATTATAGCCTCCCATGTTTTAGTGTCCATTTCCAATATGCTGCCTTTGCTTTACATTCACTACTTCCCCTTACATGTCTCATGGGTGGCTGATGGGTAGTGTGTGTTCACAGGCATGTCCAGGGGCTTAGAGATGTTATAACTTCTGGTAAACAAAACTAGATATACACATTTGCTTCCTTGTTGGACTATCGGGATCCTCAGTGGTTCCCAAACACTCATCTTCCTCTGCTATAACACCTCACATGCAATTAGTAGCTTTTATAATGCTAAAATATTGTGAAGTTCTGGATGTGCAAGAGCATATGAAACCCACTATCTCTTGTTGCAACACAATTTGCTGTGGTATTAGAATGACAAGTCAGGCACAGTCTGAAAATCCCTTGTGGTTTCCTGTGGCCCCTGGTGCCATAACTGTGCCCACAGCAGAGAGAGCATTAAACTCATTGCCCACGGGAAAGTGTGGGAAGTGAAACCCATGTTCCTAGAATCCTTGGATGGGTAGGATGAGCTCATTAGCCTTCTGGCAGTCATCCTAGGAGAAGGACAACTCTGATTCCAAACCCGGGCAGATGGAGCTCGTTTAGCCCTGTGAGGCCTTCCAGCTAAGAGAAGGACACTCTACTAAAACCTATGTCCTAAGGACCTCGCTGCCAGCATCCAAGCTTGCTAGGCCCTGGCAGATGAACCTTAGGACTAAAGGGTGGGTCCAGCTCTGCGCATGCTGTGTCTCACCTAAAAAAATCCCTAGTGCAGGCTCGAGGGTGCTATCTGCTATCCTCTTTTTATCAACGCGCTTGGAAAAGGCGCGGATGAGGAGCGTGGGTGGAGCCCTCCCTGGAGCTTCATTCACCAAGCCTAGCCATACATACATACAGAATGACAAGTAACTGTCAATCTGGTTTAGAGTGTCTTGTGCAACATGCCTCTAAATGGTCTACTTTACAGAGATGAAGGCATTTTGGGTTATATGTCTTGGAATGGCAATAACTAAATGGAGATGAGGCATTTTTAAAAAGCTCAGCAGAGAAATTAAGTTTAGCTGCTTGTGCTTTCCTAAAGCAGTAATCTGATAGACTTTATCCTACTTGCAGCCAGAATTTAGAGTAGCAGCAGCTTATACAAGGTTTACACAGTTAATCACCAACCAGCTAAATAACATTGTTGGGAGCTGAGCTAAAACAAATTTCATGAACCTGAATAATGGACTGTACTGTTTCAGAGGAACCTGCTTCTCTGTTTCCTTGAAGGGTTCTCAACCATCTTGGCAGACTGATCCCTACCCTTGCTCCAGATTAGTCTGGATAATGTGAAGTGAGTACATTTCCCCCTCACTTATATCATTGTGCACCAGAGTAGCTGAAGCCTGATGGTGGGACTTCCTGGGCAAAGTAAGCTGTGGGCTGCTGCCCTGGCGACTGCAGTGGCACTGCTGTTTCATCAGCAATGTGACATTTGCAGGGATTAAAATAGCAGCGGATCAACAATTTTTGGAGTATCTTAATTGGGGATGGACCTCATTGCCCATCTCCAAAGCACAAGGCCTTGTGAACAGGTGTGCTTTGCCTTTTCAGCACACAAAAGTACTTGCTGTCCTCCCTCCATTAATCTTAATCTTTTCATCACTTTTTCATTTTTACAGAACTCCTTGTTCCCTTCTCCTTTCCTGCTTAATTTTTCTTTGCCTTTAACCTTTTGCCTTGTTAACTGATTATTCCTTCTTTGTTTCTCTTTCCTTCCCCCTTTGCCTCCTCTTTGACAGCAGGTGACTTGCTGCTCACGCTGGGAGCATCTAGCAGATGACTGAAAACAGGCTCTGGCTTGTAGACTGCCGGATGAAAAGTCATTTTCAGGTAGAACCAGGACCTGAACAGCTAACAAGAGCCTGTATGCAGCAGAAGTATGAGGCTTTCTGCTCAGGCTGTTTGTCTGGTCTCACAGCTCTTCTGCAGCAGTCTCCCCAGGCACACTTCCCCTTGACAGACTGAAGATCTTGCTTCAAAATATCCAAATTTGACCTTCACCAAGTTGCACAAGTAGGACACTGTATAAATAAGTACTAATATCTTGCTATTTTCATAAATAGATTTCTGAAATGCTTTACCAAGATCAGTGGCCTCCTTGCTGTGCAGAAAGACTGTGACCAGTTCCATGTCACAGGATGAAGCAGTGACACAGCCCATATCTCATGTGCCCCCAGCCAGGGCTCCCAGTAACTATTATGGTGGTATTTAGTTTTTAAATTCACTTCTACAGTGGCACCCTTCAAATACTGCATGATCTAACTACACATCAATTAACAGATTAAATGGTCACCCTTTCACAGAGTCACATGACAGTTACATGACATACTCTTTCTGAAAAGTCCAAATTAAACAATTTTATTTCCAACTGTTATTATTTTGTTGTTTCACTAACATAGGTGCTTTAGAAATATGAAGAGTCAAAGTCAAGATCTGAAATCTGTTTGCCAACTAAGAGTGATGACTAGATTGGTTTGGTTTCAAATGGCTGCCTTAGAAGTCTGAAAAGCCTAAGACTGATGAGAACTTAAGCAGAATTTTTTTAACTAAAGCTGCCAGGACCTTAGACATGCTTTCAGCTTCAAAGCTTACATGTAGTTTTGTTCCTCCAAGTGATATAACATTATCTACTTTGTCTACAAGATATTTATATTAATATTGGATGGTTTTAATGCTGCATTTAATTTACAACTGAAAGCCATGGAACAACAAATAGTTAACTACTTGTGATGTCCCTTCCTCCTTTAATAAAACTTGTTACAGTAGCTATTTTATGCCTTGTAAATGTAAGGACAATATGACCTTGAAAAACATCATTCTGCTTATCATTTGACCTCCTTTGTTTGAAAACTAAACCCCCAGGCCATAAAATTTCATCAAGGTGTTGCTGAATTAAACCTGTAACTTTGTCATACTAGAGCTAAGATAAAAAATCAAGTCTGCATTTTACAATAGCTAAGATGTAAGAAACATTTTTCTAAACAGCAATTGTCCTTAAAGGATTTGTATCGTGGACCTGCTCTGCCACTTCATCTTGCACACTCAGCCTTGTCTGGCCCATCACACAGGGAAGGCTCCCATGTTAGAGCACAGCCTTACCATCTTTTGCTACCTCAGGACTCCTTTCTACACAGCAATATCTGGATATCATTTCAGGCAGCTCTGTGCTTGTCTGAGCAGTACAAGGAGCTGCATGTAAAGGCCAAATAGCCTTCAGATTTATAAAAGTTTTGCATATACCAATATCAGCTACATGAGCCTAGTGAAGACACAGTACATATATATATTTGGCTATGGAGGAGAGTTGAGCTTGTTTATGGTGGCAGTGTCTTTGAAGTGGTTAGGCATGTTGCATCTTCCAGACCCAACTAGTCCCTCACCCTCATGCCCTACAGGAGCCTGCAGCTTGCTCAGCTGTGCCAGTTGAAGGGAAAAGACTTTTTCAGCCAGGTCTTGTTGAAACAACACCCTAATTTTTTTTTCTCTAGGAGACAGTCTGAGCACTGACAATTTTTTCATTTGCTGCAAAGCCAATTTAGAACACTCTTCATCTCCCTATCCTGCCTGCCTGGACTCCAGAAACAATTTCTTTCACCCTTCTTCAATGTTATGCTGAGGCATGTCACACTCTAAACTATATCAGTAGAATGATCCAGATTAAAAATGGATCCAAAATAAAAACATGCAACAAACAGCACATTAAAAGACTACTGGTGAAAGGTAGAATGGAAACAGGAAGGAGAGAGAGAGAGGGCTATGGGAAGGTCACCAGCCCCTTGGCAGGCAGAAACAACAGCCGTGGGATGCCAGCCCTGTCCTTGGGTTGCCTGTGATGCTCTGTAAGAGGCAATCCTGTCCTAAGAAGCTCCTGCTTCTCTCTTTATCTCACTTTTAGATACTTTGTCCCTCTCCACAGTGCCAAGTGCTCATGGAAATGAGCAACCTGCAACTGCTCCACGTCAGAAGTAATCCTTCTGTACCCAGGGGCAGAAACTCCTAAACCAGCATGTCTACTTAAAGAAAGTATGAAATTACTATAACTTGGATTTGAGAGTGTATATGTTTTGCTAAGCCAAATCATTCCAGAGATTTAAATAACAGTCAGGAAAACAGCTCAGCTGGCAGTGATCTCCAGAAAGGCAAGAGGCAGAGAGACTGGAACGAACAGCAAGGACAATTAACTACACCTTGAGCACAGTGACACTAAATATTGAATAAATAATCTAATTTTCTTTTCACCTCTGCTTTCTTTTCCTTTCACTTTCCTGTCAAGGTGACAAGAAAAAGCAAGTATATTTAAAGACTAAATTCCAGGCTGAATCAAACTAGCCAAATCCTTTTACTTAATTATGCTACTGACATCCAGTTGATCAAAATCAGATGTCTGAATCTTGGCCCAAGGCTAGCTATATTGAAAAATATATTGAACAGTCCAGTTGCTCATAAAAAGCACTTTCCTGCAAAACATAACAACACAACACACTCCTTTCTGACATCTCTTCAAGTACTCTACAAAAACACATATTGTACTTCCATAACAAAAGGGAATATCTCTAGTTAAAGGAGATGTGTCATTATTATTGTTCTCAGTAGTAACATATAAGGCAAATAGGCATGAATGACACAAAAAGTTATCAAACACTTGTCCTGTGCAATGTACAAAATCCCTTGTGTCTTTCAGAGTCTCACAGAGCAAAAGCCAATGTCTGCTCTGAAATGATGTAGTATCTCATCCCCTTCCTCAAAGGTAAATATTTCCATTATTAAAAATCTGAAAAAGTGTGCCATGTGCATGCTACAAGTACAGAACATTGGAAGCCCCAAGAAAGCAAGAAATTCTTCAAGGAGGAAGTGACTTGAAAAAAAAGCAGGAGAACAAGACCACATACTGCAGTAAAGGATAAAAAACCCAACATCATCTCTAAACTAAAATCTGGTTACAGTATAAACCAGCGTGTACGAGCAAGATATAACAGCCAGATATAAGTGTACACTGATGTCCTCACAGTTCTTGTCCACAGCATACTGAATTTATGTATGTCATATGCCTATGTGACACAGTATAAGTCCTGTATCTTTCTGTAGAAATAGAATAGTTGCAAGCTATTTCAAGAGTCTTAAAAGTACTTAAATGCAATAGCTGAAGCATGTCCTTCTGTCCTTCCCTCTTAAGAGGGCCTTTCACACTTCAGTTTGAGTTACCTTCTTCAGTGAACAGATGGTACATCAATGTACTTTCATTGAAATTACTTGGCAAACAGAAGGCTGCCCGTTGGTTTTTTTTTACCACATCAACTGTTGTTTTCACCTCTGAGCTATTAATATGCTTTTTTGTTTCAGATGCCAGTGTCATACCTACAAAAATGACCAGGAAGGAAAAATGAGTAGTGACAGGTATACACTTAGAACTTTTATGCTGTCAAATTTGTTCCAGCAACAGTTCATTTCCAGAATCAATACTGACTGACAGCTAGTCATTTTAAATATCAGTATACTTATGAATCAAGTCTTACTCCATATCACACTACATCTACACAGATAGCATAAGAAAAGTAAAACCCTGAGAGATTCAATTAGGCACATCTATAATTAACGTGGCGAAGGTCACTGTAAATGCACAGGTACTTGCTGAATAATTTGTCCTTAGCAGCTTTCCAGTTTCAAAGGGAACACAGAAGATTTAACCAATCCATCTACATGTTTGCAAGACTGATAATACAAGCCTCTTTACAAGAAACTCCTCAGCTACAGGAGTTATCAAGTCCTGAATAAAGCAAGGCTATTTCATGCCTGTAAATATTTTGTGCTGATCTCTAGTGATGATAAGAAGGTTCTGACCTTGAATCAGTGTCAGCAGTCACCAGCCAGTGGCAACAGACCCATTTGTTTGTGATTTGTACAAAAAGCCATGGTTTTGTATGAGTTGAACACTTGAGAATATCTACTGTTCTTGGTCTAAATGCAACCAAGATGCCCCACTGGAAGTGGTAGTAGGATGCAACTTCTTCTAAATCACTTAGCATTTCCCTCCAGTGCCCTAGGAACCTGAATTTGCTAGATACCTTTCTGTGTGACTTGTCCAAAGCACATAGGAACACCCAGATGTAACATAATTGGGAAGGCTCAGCCTGAACCCCAGATGGATCTCAATATCATGTTCAGTTTGGGCATTTCCAGGCTCTATGTGGAATTCCTAAAGCCAAGGTCCTGTTGCAGAGAGGGCAGAATCAGATATCCAGGACACTACGTCCCAAGTCTGGAGTAAGCTTAATGCAGTTGACTGCAGGATGATCTGAAATCCTGCCTCTCCTCTGTGCCTGCAACCAGTGCTTCAATCATCCTTCCATGGCTGTAACCTGGTTAGAAATGCAAGACTGAAAACACCTCCTGGATTTGGGATACCAAGCTGTCCTAAGTGGCTGTTATCATATTTTCCTAAAAGTCAAGGAGGTTAGGTCTCAGGGGCAGGTTTGTCTAATAGTTATTCCAAGATAACCCCATCTCCCATACAGGAGTGTGAGCCTCTAACTGTGGACTCCAGAGTCCATTCAGGTGAGCTTTACTGGCTCTAGTAATTATTAATTTTTGTTAACAGCAACACAATGGCTATCAAGCCTAATGTGGAACAAAACCCATTGTAAACAAGGCCAGAATATATCTGTAAACATTTTTTCATTACTACCTTCTTACATACTTGTTGAGTGAGAACAGGTGGTTCCTTAACAACCCTCCTGAGTATCTTTAAGGTTCTCATTTACATTTAGGAGCTATGGTTACTACACAGACCAAAAGCATGGCAAGAAAGAGCGTGGGAACTCAGACTGAGCTCCCACACAGCCATGTAGCTGTGCAGGTCTCAGGCTGCAGTGAGTGCTTGAGCCTGGCCCTACCAGGGGGAGCTGGAGACACCTGTGTGCAGTGTGATCAGATCAGTGACCTGCTCAGGCAGGGAGTTGAACTGAGGGAGGAGGTAGATAGGTTAAGAAGTATCAGGGAATGTGAGAATGAAATTGATTGGTGGAGTTCTACCCTGCAGGAAAAGCAACAGGCAGAGGCTCTACAAGTTGTCGAGGATTCCCTTCCCTCCTTTCACCAGGAGGAAGGAGGAGACATAAGGAATGGGGAGGAATGCAGACAGGTCCCTCCTCGGAAAGGCAAGTGTAAGCCCTCCAGGCCATCCAGACCTTGCCAGTTACATTTGCAGAATAGATATGG
>VWZO01001115.1:15790-48315 GCA_013396975.1 Bucco capensis | reverse complement strand
AATATATAGCATAATATTTATATAATCTATTTTTAATATATATTATAAATGTATTTTGTTGCCTATTTAAGATGATGCAGAATGACACCAGGATCCCACACACCACAAAATCAACCTGTGGTTTGTCAGCACTGATTTCTCTAATCCCAGCATGAAATTGGTATTTTCATTTCAGCACAAAAAAAAAAAAGCAAAGAAAGAGCAGCAGGCAAGATGAGGTTGCTGGGGTTCCCCCTCCCCACACACCTCCCAGGTGCTGACAGCTCTTGCTTTAAGTACTTGCCATTAACAAGCAGTCACAATGTTAGTGACAGGATGTTCCTGGCAGTTCCTTAAAGTGATAGATGTGAAGGGATTTTTTTTCCTGCTCTTTTTGACTCACCAGAGCCCAGCCCCAATATTTTAGGAACTGAATGCACCAGGTCAAAATGATGAAGATCAGGGAAGCCACTGGTTGAGGTGTAGAAGGAGACCTATCAGCTAAAGAACATTAGGTTTCCTGATAAGGAACTGGCATGGATGAAAAGATGAAGGTTCATCCTTTTAACTGTTTCATGTAAAGGGAATTCTGCAGCATTGAGGCATTTTGCTCTTCCAGACACAGGAGAGCAATGTGAAACTCTGCTCTCTGCAAAGAAGCCTTTGATGTTAACATCATCTAACAACTCTCCCAATGAGAGACAGATGAAGAAAAGGCACTTGGATCCAATTTCAGAGCTAAGTAGACCACATTTACCTCCAGACACACGGACAAGCTGTCCCCTGAAGACTCAAGAGCAGGAAAGCACTCTCATAGGAACAACACTACAGGCATAATGTGAAGCACCTGTGACTTCTGACCATGGATGGATGGAATACATGGCATCAGGTCTAGAGCCATAAACACCAAAACCAGAGTGGAAAAGGTTTGTAGGAAAGGAAAACAAGCATTTTATTGCACCAGCCAGCTGATTTAACCCTAAGCAACTTCACTAGCCAGATGACCCCAAGCCCTGTACAACATGCATTGCATCCTCTGTTATTAATTACATCAACTCAGAACAGATTATAGATAAAATGCTAACATTTTCTCATTATGTATCAGCAATAATCAGGAGCCCAACACATGAAAATTGCCTTTCTATTTCTGAAGCTACCTTGAGCTGAAACACACCTCAGAAGAATTACACCCTCATGATCTAGGCTAAAAGGAACTTTCCAAGTGTCTGCAAACAGTATCACTAAGGTTGGAAGAGACCTCTAAGATCATCAAGCCCAACCATAACTATCACTCCCATGACACTAAACCATGCAGAGCATCTCAATGTTTCTTAAACCCCTCCAGGGATGCTGACTCCAGCACCTCCCTGGGCAGCCTATTCCAACCTTTTCAGTAAAGAAACTTCTCCTTATATGCATTCTAAACTGCTTCAACTTGAAACCATAGCCACGCTTAAAGGAAAGTTCTCCAGTTCTTTCCAAGAATTCAGAGTAAACCTTTCCCTCCAAAATGCAACTTGATAAAGCAAAGCTAGCAGATCACGTACCTTCAGCATCATCTTGCAGCTCCTCCTCAGGCTGCTCTGCTTTGCTTTTTGTGGGAGATGGAAGCTGGCCTTTTTGTTCCAATCCTTCTGTAAACATTAAAAAAAAGAAAAAGAAATGAGAAGTATTATTTTGACCTTGTTTTATTGCATCAAATAATATTATGTGTGATACCACAACTCTGAGTACATTGTATTTCATCACTCCCTTCAGGATCCAATGCCTCTCATTTTATTCCAAGCTTGGACTGGACTTTCCCTACCTTTCACATGGCAGCAGTGAAGGAAGCTGACACTAAAATAATTACTCCAGAAGCTTTTCATCTCTTCAGAAATGAAATATTTAATACTGGTTTAATTTGTAGTTTTTAACTTTATCTATTAGACTGCATGATGGAGAAATCATCTGAATGAAATGAATTTCCCCCCCCCTTCTCAGCTCAATCCTCCATTCAATATTATAACACAATAGCAAATGAATATTGATTGAAATTCATAATGAAATGAAAGGTAGGGAAGCAAGTCTGATAGGGGAGTCAGAGCTAAGGAAATGAAAGCTTTACAAGACAAAAATGTTCTGGTTGGAAAAAAAATCCACTCCAGCCTTTGGAGCCAGACACCAACACAGAAATGGAGGAGAAGAAAAACCTCCTCAGGGAAACCAGTTGAGTTTAAGATCTCCTCTGTTTGTAGGGACTGAAGGTCTGAGTGTTTATTTAATACCAGTTGGTTAAACTTTAAACATCATGAACAACATTTCCAAAACACCCTGTCATCTTCACCTACAGGAGAAAGACTTTGCTATGCTAGACCTCAAGGCCCAAACTGGGAGCACAAGAAAGCCAAAAGGGAAGCCAAGTTGGAAATGAAGCAGAAAAGGTCTTTGTAAATGAAGATATTTAATGAAAGCAGGTTCACTAATTAACTCATCTGCCAAACATTGCTGCTGAACCACCAAAAAACTAAAATTAAAACCACAAAGGGAAAAGGCCTTTCTGTCCTTGGACTTGCCCTGCAACCTTCCAATTCCCTGTGGCCAACTGAGGGCAAGGGTGAAGGAGAAGCCTAAAGGAAATTGTGTACTGGAAAGAAACCTTGACTACCTGTAATGGGGAGATTTTGGTGTAGAAATTACCCTTTTGTCTTCCACCCTTCCACAGCTATATCTAGCTAGAACCCAAATGCTGAATGTTTCCAACCAGGAGATATGAAAGAAGTTTAAAGAGGATGTGGGAAAGGAACTTGCAGGGTCAAGGGGAATCCTGTGGTTGGGCAAGAGACAAAACGAAAGTCAATTGTTGGCTTTGCATGGAGCTCAGGAAACTCAGAAATGTTCTCTGCCTGGGAAACAGGGTAGTCTACTGCACTTATGTCCAAAAAACAAAAGATTGGGAAGCTGGCAGGAATTTATAGGAAGCAACAGCTCAAAACATCAACCAAAAGTCCCAACTGGAGAACTGTGAGTACCATTCCTTAACTTAAAGGAAAAAACATTACCCAAAGAAAGCCAAACTGAATATTGTTGTTAGAAAACTTCTTCCAGCATGGAATTTCTGTTTCATTACAGAGTTCCATCCAGTTCAGAGCATGCAAGGCCCTTAGTAGTGATCAATAAGTCAAGCAGAAGATGCTTGGAGGTTTGGAAGCTAGAGGTAGACCTTTCCCACTGCACTTCCCTCAGGACATGGCTTGTGTCTTCTCATCACATTTCTTCATCTGAACTTGATATTTAAAGAAAATGATGTGTGCTAAGCTGATTTTCTTTCTGGAGTAGTGGGGATATAGAAGTAACCACAAGAACTACTCTAGAGGGAAAAAAAACCTAAAGGCCAAACCTGCCAACTAAAGGCAAGTTTGTCAACCCTTTTAAGGGTTTACTCAGGATCAATGGTGAGAGAAGTGCAACAAGAATTGCACCACAAAAGAGAGCCTAAAAATAAGTGGGTTTTGAAAGCTTGATTCCTGCCAACACTTCCCCTGTTCTTCTAAAAAAAAAAAATAACTTGATTATTGACAGAGGACTTCTTTGGTTCTAAAGCCACTCTGAACTACCCTGCTAGGTGCCCTTTTTTTTTATGGTTGACAACAATTCACATCAGGGGACCAAATCAATAGAAGTGTTTCAATCACCACTCAACCCCTCTAGTGCTGATTTTTAGCATCTAACCCATCTGGGAAGCTTCCTCCAGTCAAATGTCAATCATGTTGAAGTGCAAATGTCCAGCTAGGTCTTTCAGGAGTATCTGAATACATTTGATAATATAAGCCAACATCTTAATTGACAGCAGAGAGATAGTCACAGAAGTCAGAACTGGTACTATCAGCAAAGAAATGATCTTTTTTTTGCACTCTATAAAGAGCCCCACAATGCTCTCAAAAAGGATTTAGAGGCAACTGTCCCAGGAGAACAAGATTTCAATCACAATCTCACTGCTTTTTAGCAGATTTCCCTCATTCCAAAGACAGCAAAGGCTCCAAAAGAAGGTCTTTTTATTATGGTCAAAAATACAACTTCTTAACCCTTTCTGCTCTCCAACAGCATCTTTGCCTAGCAGAAGAGTTAGCCAATTAATATACAACTTTTACTGGCACATTTCTGCCTCAAAATAGAAGACCTAGCCAGGTGCCTGCATTGAGGGGATCAAAAGCTTTTTTCTACTGATGGACACCTGTGCCAAAAGGTTTCTGAGCTCTAACCCTGGCAGAAATAATTCTTCTTTATAGGCTAATTCAGAAGGGTCAACAAGCCACTTAAATCTCACAGCCTGTCTCCAAATAAGCTATTCCCCAAATCCCTCATGACTCCCAAATTTCTCTGGTTACAAGTGATTGCTAGTTTCACCTCACCAAAAAAACCCAACAAGATAAAGCCTTCCTCCAAAAAAAAGTATCCAAAAGTGGGCACACAGTGAAACATACAAAGAAATGCTCTATTTTATGATTATAAAATGATTATAAAAGGATTTCCCCTTTTGACTCAAGCCATTTAACAGCAGCTCCATGATATCTGAGGATATCAAAGCACTCTGAATTAAATAGAGTCATTCAGTCAGCAGCTGCTACAAGATCCAGCATCCAAAAGAACAACCCTAATGGGTTAAAAAAATCTCCTGAGTTAAAAACAGCATTAAAAGAGTGGTCTTGAGTCTGTATAATTAATAAGGCTAGTTTGGTTTTAAATGTTTTCCTTGTTCTAGTATATCCAACAGATGCAGTGGCATTCTGGAACTCAAAATGATCATTCCTGCTTGCTGATTTTAGAGGATTAATGAAGATATTAATGGAGATTATCTAGCAGATAGAATGAAGAGAGTCCCTTATTTATTTTGAAGAGAAATCAGGCCTTTTTCTGCAGGTAATGAGATCTTTGTGGCAGAAACACAAGACAGATGACTTGGGTAATGTCTCCATCACTCAATTATACATGCATTTGGTCAGCTGTTATTCCTTACTCCTGGCTAATTCTCTAGCTCTTCCCAAGGACTTATCTCTTGTCCCCTCAAGCCAACAGACATATTCCCAACTAATTTCATCTGACACCAGACCGGGATCAGGGTTTTTTTTCCCCCCCACTAATTCTTGCCATCAAGTTTAAAGCAGGACTGATACTAGAAACTCTACCTCATTCTACTGGAAATTGGGACAGATACAATTGTCTACATCCCACTGGTATCCCTCTACTTCTCCCTGTTTTCTCTTGGTTCACTATTAGACCTTAGAAACTTCTAGCCAAGTTGGAGGCACAAAAATTTAGGTCAGACTGAGAACACTTGAATCTCTCTACCAAAGGTCCTACCCATGGGAAGTTTTGCAACATGTGCTCTCCAGGAATCCAGCATTTCTTGTCTCCTCAAGCACAGGACTTGGATAAATAAGTCCAAAGCAGATTGGATACAGACAGCTCAAAAAAAACCCCAAACAACCCAAGGTCATCAATATTGGTGCCAACTGCTGACTCCATCTGCTGGAGTCATAACCCATGAAGTCATGTGGAATGAGGAATGATTATTCCATTAATATCTAGAAGAGGTGGTAACTACAAGTTGCTCCTCTATTTTCCCCTTAGAATGGTACAAAGGAGAGAGCCTTCAAACTGAGGAGAAAAATGAAATTTCCCCTTAAACCACAATTTCTGCATGTGTTCATACTTCCCACAAATGCATCCTACAATCTACACTAAGAGGTCACAAGGGCATAATTCCTGAGTAGCTGCCCCACCACTCAAGTAAGATATACAACAGATCCATCTCTTTAGCCATGAAGTTATCAATTGCTGACAATCAAAGCACAGATTAGCCAAATACCTCCAAGAGAAAGAAATGACCAAGTGTGGTGCTGCTGAAGCTCATAGAATCCTACAGGCAAAACCTGGGAGGGAAGCTATGAGCTCATCTCACAGGCAGGTAGGCAAACCTCTTCCTCCAATGCCTTAATTGAGTGATAATTTCCCCCAGCAGCTATGGAGCTTCACCTACATTAATGAAGATGTGAAGGATACAAGGCAAGAAAGCAGAGACTTGGCTATTAAGTGGAAAATGTACTTCCTTTTAATTCTCATTTAAAATGCTTTAAAAAAAAAACCACCACACTTAAATCACTGTAATTTGCATAATCTCCATAAAAGCAATAAGATGAAAAATGCAAAATGCTTTGGCTCCTAAAAGTATACATGTAAAATAAAAATGAAATTGGAAATGCTAGATAAATACTGCAAATTCCACTCTTCAATAGGCTAATCTTTGGCAAATGTTTGTTGTGTAATGATGGCTTTTATTTTCCCCACTTTTCTGTCTGCATGCACAACTAGATCAATCACACTAATTGTGTTCAAAAGCTCCAAAAAGTTCCTATCCAGTGATCTTGACACCAAAAAAGTAATTATAATGATATGCAATAAAATCAATAAGCCAGAACAGCCATCATAGAAAGTGCTAATCCATCAGGATAACACACATCCATCTGTGTATATCCATGTTTTCCCATCTAGGCATTCACACTCTTCTTCAAGGATTTCTAATTCCTCAGCTAATTAACCAATTGCATAAATCATCAGATTTCATTTGTCTTTAGGGCAATCTTGCCAATTTAAGAAGCCAACATCCTGCTTCCAAAGCTTTCACCTCTCTTTTCTTGGCTGTTCTCTCTCTCTGCCTTTCTCCATGTGGCTTTCTTTCCTGATCCTGCACTGGGCTGTGGGGGGATCAGGGTTACAGGGAGCTGGAGGACAGGGTTGGGGCACTGTCATAGATGGGTCCTAGCTGGTTAGGGAAGGAGAGGCAGAGAAGAAGAGCAGGGAGAAGCTATGCTGCAGTTAAAAGGAGGTCCTTCAGTACACAGAAGTCACTTATGGAACAGGAGAGGTCCACTGAGAAACTCCAGGTGAAGGGCAGCAGGGCAAGTAGCACCAAGCCTGCAATATAAAGCCTGATCAAGAAGATGAAGTAGAAGCTTTTGTCCTCAGGGAAGGCTGTTAAGTCTTGGCCCAGGCTGCCCAGGGAGGTGGTGGAGTCACCATCCCTGGAGGGGGTTTAAGAAACATTTAGATGTTCTACTTAGAGCCATGGTTTAGTGGCATGGGAGTGATAGGGATGGTTGGACTTGAGCTTAGAGGTCTCTTCCAATCTTAGTGATTCTATCTAATCCTCTGTCCCCTTTTTTTCTTGTTCCTCAGGCCTTTCTTTCCTTTATACCTCTCCATCACTTCCATTTAAATCCTATCCACATCCTCAAACCCTACACATGGACACTTGTTTCAAACAGCAAACTAGGAGGACCAGGACACAAAAGTCCTCTGAAATCTAGTCCAAGCAAGCTCAAGATCTTGAAAAGAGTTTTGTGGGAGACTTTTGCTACCCTCTTCACTGCAAACAAATCAAGGCCACTAAATCAGAATTGCAAATGACAAGAATTGCTGTATTCACACCTTTGGACAGCCTGCAACATTAATGATTTCCTAGTCATGTTCCAATCAGTTAGTGATAATCTGAGCATCACCAAGAAGCTCACAAGAAATGATAACAGTAAAAAAAAGGTAGCTCTCAGCCATTCTTACTGTTCACTCTTTATCCTCAGGGATGGTTTAGCCTGGGTTATGTTAAAACCCAGCAATGATTGCCCTAGCATTGGCAATGAATGACTGGCACTGCTTATCACAACCAAAGTAATTTTTTTCAAGAACTCTTTCACTTTAATTGAAATCTAGGTGGATGGTTGGACTTGATGATCTTAGAGGTCTCTTCCAACCTTAATGATTCTGTGATTACAGCATTAAACTTTATTTACTCACCTGTCTCTTCACTCAGCTCAGTCCCTCCCTCATTAGCCTCATCTGTGCAAAAAAAAGGGAAAGAAAATGATTAATAAAAACAGCAGAAAACATTTAAAGTAACATATTCCACATTTTAAAATGCCTTATATCTTATTGCCTCTTCCCATTTTGCAGTGAGATCTGGAGGTGGATGAGAGAAGGTTTTGATACCAGATTGTTACTAGTAGAGATTATGTCAACTTATAGGTGTTTAAGAAACATTTAGATGTTCTACTCAGGGCCATGGTGTAGTGGTATGTTAGTGAGAGAGATGGTTGGACTTGATGATCTTAGAGGTCTCTTCCAACCTTAATGATTCTGTGTGATTCTATTATAGGGATTTAGGGATGCTTGTGAATCAGCAGGAGTTGGATCTGTATCCATCCCTTTTCCCTTTCCATCTCATTCAAACATCATCTGGATTGCAGGACTTTCAGAAGCCACTGAACAGCAGCAGGTGAAGTTTCTCTTCAGTATGCTTCAGTCTGGCTCAAATGATCAGGACTGTCAAAAAGAGAGTCAGGACACATTTTCCTTCCTTCCTTCCTCCCTCCTTATCCTGCAAGCAACTGCTTTGGAGCTGGAAAATGCACACAAATCTCTCCTGTGCAAATAGAAATAGGTGCCCACAAACTTGAAGGAGCTTTGACAGGGTAATTTCTGAGAGGAAAAAGTGAAAGATCTTGTTGAAGCCAATGGGAATTCTGCCACTGACTCCAACAGAGCCAGGAGTTTCAACTGGAATCCTGACATTTTTTTCTTCCCCCACAAAGCACTCAGAAAACATTTGGTTCCTGCAGAGATTATTAATTATTCAGTTTCCAATAACATGTTCTTTCTGTGGAAGTGTTTGATAATGAAGCCAGCATGATAAGATTTCAAATTAATCCAAGCCTTGCCACTAAATCAGCAGAATATAATATCTTAACATCCATAGATCACCTGTGGAAGTTCTTAATTAGAGTTCTGCAAAGTGACTTGGAATACCAAATTCCCAAAGCACCAGAAGAGCTTCTAAGCTGGTGATAATGGACACAGACAAGAAATCTGGTGTTATTAAAAAGCAGGGAAGTCATTATGCAATATAATTACGAAGAGGCAAAGCCTCCTTCTGTGAACTCATTGTGAATTGAAAGGCTTTGGTTTTCCCCTGGGAAAAGGAAAGGCAGGAAAGTCCTTCTGAGAATGGCAGTTGGGTTCCTAACTGGTTGGTGACATGAGCTCTAGGACATCGTGGTGCCTTGGAATGATTCTACTCCAATTGAGAGCTGAGAAACACCATGGTTAGCTGACAGAGCTTTATGCCAAACCCAATTCTTTCAGGTAAGAAGCAGTGGTTTAGTCATCTAGAGCCAAAAGTCATTCACTTCTCCCCAGAAAGAATTGTACTACAGGCAGTTTCTTGGTTACTGCTTCTGAAGCAGCAAAAGCAAGTAAAAAAATATCTTTTACTGAAGCTCCACATGCCTAAAGTAAAGCAAAATCAGTGCCAAGATTGCTATAAACTAGGTTGGCAATACCTAGGTTTTCTGTTGTTTATTCAGGGCTTTGGGTCTGGTTTTGTTTTGGCTTTTTTATGTTCCCTACACATTTTCTTTCCCCCATCTAAAGAAAGTCTTCTAGAGGTTTGCTTTGGTTTCAGAGATACATCCCAGACAGTTCCTCTCAAAGTAAAATTGAGTAAAAACTCCGAAGAACCTAAGAGTGATTCTTGGACACGAGTAAATATTTTCTTCAGGACATAATTGCCAATATTTCTTACCCAAACTCCCCTCATCTGAAAGACCAGAGGTGAGGTCCTCTGTACCTCTGCTCCTGACTCAAGAGCTGTTGAAAACCAATTTACTAGGAAAATGGGCTTTATTTTTCTGCATGTGCCCACTGTTGGCTTCTCCTTTGGCTGGAGAAGCAGAACAGTGACCTTTCCCATGGCTTCCCCCCCATGAAAACTCTGGCTTTTGGGAAGCTCTACCAAGATGATCTTGCTGAGAAAGGAACAACAGACCTTGTAACCTGGTGTGAGAAAACAGACTGATTCCTTGCAAGGGTCACGAAAACTCCCCTCAAAAATGTGTCATGTAGAATCATTCAGGTTGAAAGAGACCTCTAAGCTCATCAAGTCCAACCATCCCTAGCACTCCCATGCCACTAAACCATAGCCCTAAGGAGAGCATCTAAATGTTTCTTAAACCCCTCTAGGGATGGTGACTCCACACCCTTCCTGGGCAGCCTCTTCTAAGCATAACATCATGGCCAGGCTTCATGAACCAAGATCCAGGGAGGGCTCTACCCACACTTTCCACAAGCGTGCTGATGGCTGAAAAGGCCAATATGAGATAGACAAGAGTGGTTGCAAAAGGCACAGCACAAGGACTCCTTAGGAGGTATATTCTGCAAGACACGATTCTTTCTACGCTGTCTTTCCTCCTCAAGAGTGATCCTGTGTGCTTTCTCAAAAACATCAGCTGCATTAAAAATAGTGTGTCTAAAGTGGATATCACCCTTGAGCCTGCGCAATGGATTTCTTTAGGTGAGACATAGCATGCGCAGAGCTGGACCCACCCTTTAATCCTAAGGTTCATCTGCCAGGGCCTAGCAAGCTTGGATGCTGGCAGTGAAGTCCTTACGATGTAGGTTTTGTTAGAGTGTCCTTCTCTTAGATGGAAGGCCTTACAGGGCTAAATGAGCTCCATCTGCCCGGGTTTGGAATCAGAGTTGTCCTTCTCCTATGATGACTGCCAGAAGGCTAATGAGCACATCCTGCCCATAGACATATACTACCTAACCTTTCGGTTTAGACCTGTCTGGCATGGGAAACCCTACCAAAGGTATGTACTATTGCCAGCATAGCTCACAACCGCATAAAGGTACGCAGGCTACTTTCCCACTCAAAACAGTTAGGACAAGCCTTCCAATCCCTACTTTTCTCTCACCCATCTATACTCAAACCCAGGGAAATACCCAGGAATATTTCTTTATCCTGACCCCACTTTCGTGACACAATAAAATAAACAAAACCAAAACAAACCAAACCCAGGCAGTAGCCACAGAAAAGCTAAAAACAAACCATTCTGGCCACTAGGCCCATACACGACACGGGTAAAACCCATGGCCTCAGCTCAGCCAGAGCCCTCAAACCCCTAAAAGAACCCACTAATCACCCTAGCCTTAGCCTCCACCCACCAAATTACCACACAACTTCCCTCAGACTGCCCGCTTACAAGACTCCCCCCCCCGTTCGCCCACCAGTCCGAAGCCCCCCCACAACTCGCCCAACACCCTACCACTCCCCGGGCCCCACAAGGCGGGCAAGCCCCCGAAACCCACGAACCTCCGTGAGGGAAGCGCGCCGGGCGGACAAGCGCCCGAAACCCATGAACCTCCGTGAGGGAAGCGCGCTGGGCGGGCAAGCCCCCGAAGCCCGCCAACCTCCGTGAGTGAAGCACGCCGGGCGGGCAAGCCCGGGCAAGCCCCCAAGCTCCGACGCACGCAGGCCAGGCGGGGAGGCACCGGGTCTGCGAAAAACTGGCTCGCCAGGCGGGCAAGCACCCGACCCCAGGCCGGGCGGAGGCCCCCGGTTCCAGCAGCCACGCCGGGCAGAGGTACCCGACCCCCGGCCGCAGGCTCCCCCAATGCATAACAACCTTTTCAGGTAAGAAGTTTTTCCTAACTTCCAATTGAACCATACCTGCTCTTACTGACACTGGAAAAGAGGATGCCTTTTTCTGTCATAGACCTGTTCTCCCCTGTTTTTCCTTTTGCCTTGCTGGCTCAGCTTCTTTATCTCACTACTCACGGCACACAAGCAAACATAAGCCAGATGGCTAAACCCATCAATCTGTGTTAAGATTTATGTTAGGAACAGAGAGGTGAAAGGCTCTAAATACCCCTGCTAATCCCCAAAGCCATTAAACCTTCTCCTTCTCCTTGCTGCTCATGCTTCTATTTGCATTCTCTTTCCTGTTCCTCACTGCTACACACACACCTTGGGTTTCTGCAGGCACTCAAGAGCTCTCACTCCAGAGTTAGCTCCACGCTGCAGGAGGTTTCTCTTTCATCTGCATTCAGGAATCACAGAATGTTAGGGGCCTCTGGAGATCATCTAGTCCAACCCCCCTAACAGAGCAGGTTCACCTAGAGCAGCTTGCACAGGATGTGTCCAGGTGGCTTTGGAATATCTCCATCACCTCTCTGGGCAGCCTGGGCGAGTGCTCCACCACCCTCCTCCAAGTCAAAAAGTTCCTCCTTATGTTTAGCTGGAACTTCCTATGGTCAACTTTGTGCTCTTTACCTCAACCTAAAATCACAGAATCATAGAATGTTAGGGGTTGGAAGGGACCTAGAAAGATCATCTAGTGCAACCCCCCTGCCAGAGCAGGATCACCTAGACCAGGTCACAACAGTCATAGTGTAATAAAAATAAAGCAGTCATAGTAAAGCACAGGAGAACACCCTAGGGTTTGATGAAGCCCCAACTTATGGACAAGGTTTGTGCTCACTTCAGAGCTCACAAACTCTTATGGTTTTTTTGATCCTTGTTCTCCACTGGGAGAACACAACAGACTGACCAATAGCACAGGAAAAGAGAGGAATGTTTTCTTTGAGGAAAAGCAGAATTGGGAATCTCTGCCTGATTAGACCAACTCAACCCAGGCCTGACTCTTTTCCCATCCACTAGTCAGAAACCACATTTTCCATAAAGCTTTTCCTCATGCCCAGTACTCAGAAGAAGAGGAGGAAGGGGAAAAAACCTAAACCAAAGAAAAACCTTAACAAAAAAGCACATCCTTCTGCTTTAGCAAGCAGAAACAAGACTTCTTATGCTTCTGAACATTTGTTTCCTTTAATCATGCAACCCTCCACACAGAGCAACAGGCACTAGACAATCCTCCACTTGCTATTAAGTGAATTTCATGACTTTTTTTGAGTCTGATTATAAAGAAACCTCCCCTGCTAGCCTGTGTCCATCCTGGCTTCACTGCAGCACCAATGCAGTTCTCCTTCCCTTATGTTGCTTAGCTACACAAGTCCCACACCATCAGCCTCTCCCTGCATGTGAAACCTGTTGGTAGCTTTTGAAGCCACATCAAATAGAAAAATCCTTAGTACCAACCTCCTAAGAAGTTAGGGACTGGGTTGGGTGGCTTTTTTTATCACCATACTGATGGCTTTTTATGTATCCTATCATTTGATCTGCTGTAAAATATGGTAGCTGCTGCTCACACACCAGGAGTAAACTGGACCATGCTGTTCCAGGGCTGGAAATGTTGTTCACAAGCAGGATCAGCTTGGCATTTCTGTTTTCCCTTACACAGAAGGAATGAGGTACTCCTGGGAATACTATACAGCAGGGTTTGATTTGGTTTGAAACAGAGAACCTATCACCAAACCTTCTTCTTTCCTCCCTGCCCTAAACTACTGAAAATCAACTGGAGTTCTGTTTACACAAGAGCTCAAGTAGATTGCTCACCCACATCTCTGCTGATGTAGCAGTCCTGCTCTAAAGGTTGTGTTTGGCATGGGTGACATCTCTGAAGAGATGCTTGGAACAAAAATCTCATCAGTGAGCTAAGGCAAAGGCAATCAAACGAGACAAACACAAATTCCACTGCCTCCTTTGCATTTTGGAAGCAACATGAAGTGACTCATGAAGGGTCAGTGACCAGAGAGTATTGTTAAGCAGGACACAGAATGTCTTTAAAATGCTTGAAGATGCCACAATCCTCAACACAGCAGGAAGGAGAGATGCCTGATCCAAGATGTATTCACATAAGGTATTACACAGCCAAAAAAAAAAGCTTCTCTGCTTGTTCACCTTGTGGTGCCAGGCATCAGTGTGTGAAGGACAGAGCAGAGAACAGAACATTTGCCCCCCCCCACCAGTCTTCTCCCTCCCTGAGCCTCAGGTTTCACAGAGTCCATGGTGATTAATAGCTACTGTTGGGTCAGTTCTCTGTTGGTTGATCTAATCTCTCTTTTTTTTCCTGTATTTCTATATTCCATGTGTCAGTGAAAAACTACTTCCTCTTGCTTGTTTTCCTCCTGATTCATCATTTCCTGGGATGCCTTGCACTTCTTGTGTTACAAGAGATGCTAAATAACAGCTCCAGATTCTCCTCCCTCATTCTCACACTCCTCATTTTCCCCAACAGCAGCCTGGGCTTTGCATCTGCATGGCCCCAGTGTCTCCGAGGGCATCCTCATCACCTGCCACTTTGCTGTTTGAACAGAGCCCTTATAGCCAGGTGTCTCCCAGGAGCTGGAGAGCTCAGGGATTTGGAGTGAGTGGATAAAATACCCAGAAACAGACATTTCCTGACTTCTGGATTGACTGCAGGCTCACAAAAGGAGACAAGGAGGTTTCACTTCACAAGATGAGAAAAATCTCTCTCTCTTTTTCCTACCACCAAGACATATGGCTCAGGAAAAAAAAAATGAACAAGCTCTTGGGCTCAGCATCCTTTCATTAGCTCTGAAAGGATATAAGAGTCTCCAAGTGGGCATCTTCCATCTATCAACTGCCTAATAAAAGTGCAAACCTACCCTCTCTCTAACCATTTTAGCAATGCTTTAGTGAGGTAATTTTGTTCCTCTGTTTAAAGGAGGAAGGCTCTAATATAACCTTAAATGCTTCAGCTTCACAGGGTGCACCCTTTATAATCCTATTTTTGTCTGAAGAACATGCTCAGAAAGAAATAATCCCACCCTGATAACAGGTGGTAGACTAAGGAATATACTTTTAAGCATTACAATTTAAGAGAAGCCTTTCATAATATACAACAGCCACCAGGAAAAATAAAGGCTTGCCAAAGGTCCTTACAAGATTATCTACCTGATATATTAAGGGAGCTAGGTTTACAGAGCATAGAAGGGTTAAAAAAATCTTTGCCTCCAGCTGGCAACTGTTTACAAATACTCCTAATTTTCCTCCTATGAATAGTATCCTAGAAGTATGGATTGCTGTAAGGTAAGAGCATCAGCTGCTTTCCTGGAAAGCTCACTCTTAATACTAATAGCAATGAATCCAGTGATGTCACAACTGCACATCTGAGCCAGAACTGTTTTTGTTTGCCTGAAGGATATGTAGCAAGACATTCCCTCAGATCAGGCAGAGAGGACTTAGCAACACAGCTGAAAGGAGAATGGCTGAGCTATCTCATTCCACTAGAAGATGGAACAAACAACCAACTCCCCCCCCACATGGCTCTTGGTTGCACCTAATGTGTTTAGCAGCACAGCACAGCAGGTTGGTTGTTCTGCTGAAAGAGTCTTCCACCCTCATTTGTTTTTTTTCTCCACCAGACATAGAAAAACTTCTCAGCAAAATCTCAGAGGCTCAAGAGAAAATTCTGCATGGACCAGAGCCCTTTACTTTCAAAGAAAACAAGTGCTTTTCTGACCAAAGCACCAAGATGAGCTCCTGAGTTCAAGATCATAGAATCATAGAATGGTTTGGGTTGGAAGGGACCTCTGAATGCCTCCAGGGATGGGGCCTCAACCACCTCCCTGGGCAACCTGTTCCAGTGTTCCACCACCCTCCTGGGGAGGAACTTTTTTCTAATGTCCAGTTTAAATCTACAGGCTGGAGCATGCTAGCTTTGGCTCAGGTTCTCTACAGGCTACTGATTCTTGAGATCTGATTCAAAGGGATGAGCTTCCAAGTGCCAGGTCCTACACACTGGTTACAATAACCCCATGCAACCTTATAGGCTTGGGGCAAAGTGGTTGGATTGCTGCCTGGCTGAGAAGGATGCTGCTTGATAGTTGACTGAAGATGAGCCTGGATCAAAAATAGTGTGACCAGTAGCAACAGAGAAGTGATCATGCCCTGTACTCAGCACTGGGGAGGCCTCACCGAGAATACTGGGTTCAGTTTTGGGCCCCTCAGTCCAAGAAGGACACAGAAGCATTAGAGTGTGTCCAGAGAAGGGCAAGGAGGCTAGGGAGGGCTCTGGAGCACAAGTCTTATAAGGAGAAGATGAGAGAACTGGGGTTGGTTAGTCTGGAGAAGAGGAGGCCTAGGGGAGAACTTATCTCCCTCTACAACTCCCTGAAAGGAGGTTGGAGTGAGATGGGGGTAGGTCTCTTCTCGAGGGTTAACAGCAAAAGGATGAGAGGAAATAGCTTCAAGTTGCAGCAGGGGAGGTTTAGATTGGATGTCAGGAGGAATTTCTTCCCTGAAAGGGTTGTTCAGTCTTGGCCCAGGCTGCCCAGGGAGGTGGTGGAGTCACCATCCCTGGAGGGGTTGAAGAAACATTGAGATGCTCTCTTTAGGACCATGGCTTAGTGGCATGGGAGTGATAGGTGTGGTTGGACTTGATGATCTTAGAGGTCTCTTCCAACCTTCATGATTCTGTGAGATCAAACCAGAAATGCTGACTCTGTGACTGAACAGCTTTGCTCTGCTTCCCAAGACATGAAATGACTTCAAAGTCTCCTCCCTTCCCCCTATATATTTAAAGTTTGTAAATGACAAGGCTCTTGGCAGCTGTCTTGGTATCAGTACTATTACTCTACTAATTTCCTTGGCATCCCACTCACAAAATAGGCCTAATGATATGTTCAACTAATGGAACAATTTCCCTATATCTATATTCCACTTACTCTAATGCACTGAGGTGTAACTCCAGCTTCATTTCATTATCACTCAACTCGCTCAAGCACTTGGATGCCTTCTTGGCTTTATGAATGCACCCAGTTTAAAGTAATAACTATTTCTGTGTATAACTCCCTGAATAGATTCTTCTTTCTAAGCATTTTTGTCCACATCTATTAAAGGAGATATATTTCATGATGTTTCTGAATGTGATGCAGTTTAAAAAAACAACCCTCTTGATGTTTTCTCTCAAAGCTTAAAGCAATCTCTCAGTGCTATTCTCTCCTGGGAGTATTCAGATACTGCCCTATCCATTTAAATTTAGGGCAAGCCAATCCTTAAAGACTTTCATTTCACTGCTAGGTTCACTTTAGCACAAAGCAGAACCACCAGAGTTTTGGCAATTCCTCCCAGAGTCTAAATATCAGCAATTTATTGCCAAAAGCTGCTGATTTCTTGTCTAAGTCTTTCGTGCAAGAACTCAGTCCTGGAGAGAGATGGAATATCCCCACAGTAGGAGAGTTTGCTGATAACTCCTCAAAGTCTACTATGTTAAATGCTGATGGCAATGCACAAGAGGCCAGAAAAAAGGAACAGCACGTTTGATGCTCATCTGGTGATCACCATCCAGATCTTCAGCTGATGTTCTCCCCAGTAGGCTCTAGGCCTGACATCTGTTGAAGCACTTTCCCTCTGCAAAAGTGCCAATTCAAGATGGCAAAGCAAGCCTGACACTTGTATATTCATCACTGAGAATCTCTCCTGCAGGAGTGGCCTAGATCACAGATNGCTCCTCTTAATGCATCCTAGGATGCCATTCTCCCTCTTGGCCACAAGGGCACATTGCTGCCTCATGGGCATCCTCCTAGCCACCAGCACTCCTAGAGCTTTTTCCCCAGGGCTGTTCTCCAACAGATCAGTTCCCAGTCTGGACTGATCCATGGGGTTGTTCTTTCCCAGATGCAGTACCTTACGCTTCCCCCTTGTTAAATTTCATTCAGTTTCTCCCTGCCCATCTCTCTAACCTGCCCAGGTCACTCTGGATGGCAGCACAGCTCCTGGTGTGCCAGCCACTCCTCCAAGCTTGGGATCATCTGCAAACTTGCTGAGGGAACACTCTACCCCTTCATCCAGATCATTAATGAATATATTGAACAGTACTGGACCCAGCACTGACTCCTGGGGCACACCACTAGTCACAGGCCTCCAGTTAGACTCTGCTCCACCAACCACAACTCTCTGGGCTCTGTCCTTCAACCAATTCCCAACCCATCTCACAGCACTGTCTCCCAATCCACACTTCTTAAGTTTGGCAATGAGGATACCATGGGAGACAGTATAGAAAGCTTTGCTAAAGTCAAGAAAAACCACTGATCATTTCTCCAGGGACACTACTGGAGAGTCACGCATCTTTACTGCTTCCTCCCAAGTTGAAGATCTAAGGGACTCCTCTAAAGGAGTCACCAAACATCTGTAGTGACACAAGGCATTACAATCAGATGTCCCAAATCACTGACCTCACTAGGGGAAATCTTTCACTGAGTCAGGGATAAAGGTTTAGATGCTAAACAGGTTCCTTTTGAAGCTCCAGCTAACCAGCTAGTAGGTGCTCAGCCCCTTCTGGAAAGCAGCAGCATGAAAGCCTAGCAAAACTGGTGTTCAGAAGCTAGGCTTCAGCTCTAAAGCATCTTCTTGTCTCTCAGGCTTTCAAACCCCAGTGGGTTTTACATCTACAACATCACCATCAGGCTTTAATCCACCTTTTCAAAGACCTTAATGATGAAGCTGAAGAATAAGACTCTAATTTGTTGACAAATTGACAGTGTAGTCTACTCTCCCTTCATCTGAAGGGCAGGGATAGAGCCAGGGCACTGCTGCTTTAGCCTATGTGTTCGGGGTATACTGCCAAACAACCCTAATAAAACCCCACAGTGAATGGATTAGAGAGGAGTACAATGTGCTCCAGTAAAAAAAATGACATTATTTAAACAGTTAGACACCATTCTATCCCACCTGAATAATTCAATAGGTCTTGAAGTTTCAGCTGCCAGTCACTGCAAACTGGAGATGACAAAGCTGTCTACAAAAAGCTACAGAAACATCATGATTTCCATATCATAGGAAAAAAAAAACCTATGGCTACTGGCACAACATGGACCTGTAGAATTAATGCAGACACACCAAAGACTCTTTCCACCAGACAAACAAACAAACAGCTTGAGGTCACATCTCAGTGCCTGATAAAACCAAACACCACAACCTGGCTCTAGTGGGACTGATGTCACACAACCCAAAAAATCAAATGGCACAAAGTCAGGGTTGATAAAAAATGGTCTAGGATAAAAATGAACCACAAGCATATGAGGGGGGGGGGGGGGGGGATTAACAGATTTACTCTCCACCAGGTTCTCTTAAAGCCTGGAAAGCAACCTCCTGTGTGACATGGAAGATGAATGACTAACGTTTCCCAAGCGTTCCGGTGAGAAACATCTTTCTCCCATTCATTCCTGCCCTGGGACAGCTCAAGTTTAAAGCTCTCATTCAGACACAGTTGGGCTCTAACCCCTGAGGTATCTTTTCAGACCCTACCAGCATCATTAATGAAAGAGCAAAGCACATACAAAGTGCATGGAAAAGCAATATCCAACTAGGAGCTCCATACGTTAGTGCAAATCATGCTTTTCTTGGAGCTGGGAGAGGCAGCACCAGGTTTCACGTGGAGATTAGGGATACAGCAAAGGAGGAAGGAACTGCCTGTGCTGAGCATGCAAAAGCAGTGTCACAAGTGGTTGTCCTGGGTTAGGGCTGGGCTGACCACTAATCCAGTGATAGATATTCTCTATTATCTCCTCTTCCCACCCCAGGAAGGGAAAGGGAAAACCAGAGAGAAACACTTGTAAATTGGAAAGGAAAACTTACACAACTTCAATGAAAATAACAACAATAAAATGAAACATACACAAAACCAATACCAAACCCAACCCTCCCTTGATGGCAAGCATAATAAAAGCAGACTTAAATATAGCATTAATTTGGTCATGTGTTGCTAAATGCTGTTATATTTGAGAGAGGTAAGTGACCCCGTAGATACTCTAGAATCATAAGACTGAAAAAGACCTTGAGATCATCTAGTCTATATTAGGGTCCTTAAAATTGGTTGGCAACTACATCACTGTCACCACTGATACCGTGGCAGAAAGACTCACCAGAAGACAGCAATCAAACATAGGGGGCTGGATCCTGGAGCTCTTGGATTGGGATTAAAGACAGAACACACAGAGTCCTGCAGCAGCACAGCTGAGCTTCTGCTCCTCACAAGGAGAGTTACCAATCCACCACCCCAGATAGCTCAAGTGCTCAACCTTTAAGGACAGAGTGAAGGCCCAAACCTCTCCTTTTGTGTATTTGCTATTAGGTGCTAAATAGCTTAATCTGCACCTGCCTTGCTTGGCTCTGTGTAAGAGACCTAAAGGCCCAAGCTTGGTGTGGGAGTTGATTGTAGTGAGGAATTTACCCTCAATTTACATTGGATTTGAGGGGAATGGAATGGGATACCTTGTTGGACTGTTTAGGCTCAATTTATACTGAATGTGAGGGGCATAGAATGGAAAGGAATACCTTATCAGTCAGTTTAGGGTCCCTTGAATTGTCTGCTCCTCTCTGCAGGTGCACCCCAATGTGGTACCCAAGATTTAGCAGTGACTTAGAGGAGCTTTAGCTGAAAAGTCCAATCACTGACCAGAATTAGGCCTGTTCTAACTCCCATTGGGACAGCAGTTTTACCTCTTCACAAATTCTGAATGTCTGCACTTGTCCAGGATCAGAACCTCTACGTGCAGCTTTAAGCCGTGCTTAAAGTTCACATTTCAATATTTGGCTTCATCAGGGAAAGAAGAAAGGATGCCAAATGTTTGTTTGTGTGCTGCCTCAGGTTTTTAAAGCCAGATGGACATTGGATTACTCTACCTACCTAGAGGGAAAAACTCTCCCATTTTCTTCTTGAATATTTTGTAGTCAACCTCCAAGAAGACACAGAAGATGATGCGATCCACCTGTAAGAAACAAAATGATCCACAGTGAAATGACAGCAAACACAACCACTGGCAAGAACAACTGCTAAAAGCAAAGAAACTTTTAAGCCAAGGCACTTCTGTGCTCCAGGCAAGCAAGGAAACATCACAGGGATTGCCTGTTTTGACTTTATCATGCATCTGTGTTGTAATTTATACAATAACATTTGCTCACCACTGTATTCTCTGCTAACTGCCTCTTGTTTATGCAAACCACTCTGGAACACAGTCAGAAATGACTTTTGGCATTCTAGATGAGTGCTGGGATGCAGTGTTTTGATGAAAGAGTCACATGGGGAGCTTCTAATAAGCATACAAAAGAGTAAATGGGTAAGCAAAGAGCTCTTTTCCCAACCCTTGTCCGACAAACCTATTTACAAAGCCACTTAGTGTTTTAAAAGAGCTCTAAAAGGTTTCATGTGGTTTTAATTTACATGGAGCCACTTACTCTTGCTAGGATACATGCAGAAGACAGCAAAACCAAAAGCTGATGAGATGACAGGTAGCACATGGGGTAAATATAAAACATTTACTATGCCATCTACTCAGGGAGGCTTGAGCATCTCAATGAGACCACAGCCCATAATGTATGCACCACCCACCAACCACTTCAAATCAGTGCTTTGGGAGATCACTGTGGGTGAAAGGCTTTCCTAAAAGAGAAATAAACAAAACCCAAATAGAATTCCAAAGCCTTTTTAAGACTGCAAAAAAAAAAAACAAAAAACCAACACCCCACAGTGGACTTCACTCCAGCCTTGCTTGTGTAGCCCAGCCCCAATTGTCTTTGCAGCCAAAACTCAGCTCCAGGAGGGAGCTGTGGAAGTCAAAAAGACTCTCCCCTCCCCTCAGCTCAGCTGAGGGACCTGCAATCCAGTAATCATGGTTTAGTCTGAAGTGCAGAAGAGCTTAAGCAGAAAGGGATGAAGGCCAAGCAATCGGAAATTCAGCATTTTTGCTGGCATTCTGCTGTCCTCATGTCTCTGTGGGCAATAAGGGGATCTGTCCCAGCAGAGCTCCTCAAGAGTGCCTTTGCACCAGCCTCCTCTCTTCAGGAAGCAATGCTCTCCAAAAAGAAAGCCTTTTTTCCCCTCCTTATCTTCAGTAGAAAATGCTGTCCCTGTTGTGAGAGCTGTGCTTCCAAGCAAAGCACAAGACTTAGCTTCAAAGATCCCATTATGCTGAGCAGCTCAGGATGGCCTTTTTAGAACTCATTTTGGAGCAGCTCTGGTAGAATACAGGAGGGAAGAAGAGCAGGCAATAATAGGTTATGCTGGAAAATGCTATTAGAATCATAGAATCATGAAGGTTGGAAAAGATCTCTTGGATCAGCAAGCCCAAGTGTCTACCTATCATGACCATGCCACTAAACCATGTCCCTGAATACCATGTCTATATGTTTTTTTAATACCTCCAGGGATGGTGAATCCACAAAAGCCCTGGGAATCTTCTCCCAATGCCTAACAACTATTTCTGTGAATTAGTTTTTCCTACTATCCAATCTAAACCTCCCCTGGTGCAACCTGAATCCATTTCCTCTTGTTCTCCCACTGGTAACCTGGGAGAAGAGATCAACTCCCACCTCACTCCAACCTCCTTTCAGGTCGCAGTAGAGAGAGCAAAGGTCTCCCCTGAGCCTCCTCTTTCTCAGTCTAACCAACCCCCGTTCCCTCAGCTGCTCCTCCTAAGATTTATTCTCCAGACCCTTCTCTGGGCACACTCCAATGCCTCAATCTCTTTCTTGTCACTTCACTTCATGGCCAGGCTTGGTGAACGCAGCTCCAGGGAGGGCTCCATCCACGCTCTTCCCAAGCGCTTTTTCCAAGCGCTGCTGGCTGCAAAGGCCAATGTGGGACAGACAAGAGCTGTTGCAAAAGGCACAGCACAAGGACTCCTCAGGAGGTAGAAGCTGCAAGACACGATTCTTTCTACGCTGTCTTTTCTTCTCCAGAGTGATCCTGCATGCCTGCTCCAAACCATCAGCTGCATTCAAGCTAGTGAGTGTGCAGAGCANTAGCTTCCAGCCCCAAAAGCTCAGCAGTGGCTGCAAAGCAGGACATTAAACGCTGCAGAGCTACTGCTGTCTGGGCAACAAGGGCAGCGTCAGCAGCATGAAGCAGTTCCTGGACATAGATGCTTTATGGTCTTAGTATGGGCCTTCAAACACCTTAGGTTAAATAGGCTTCCATCACTATGATATCTAGTGTAGATACCATCCTGGTCATCAAATTCTGCCATGGCCCTTTGGAGCATCATGCTAAAAAAGAGTGGGAATAGAGTTGGTCCAAAAACGCAGCCTTGTTTCACGCTATTAGTTATTAGAAAGGGCTTTCTTGTAGTGAGAAAGACATTGTAGTAGTTGCTAACAAGGACAAGGACATCTCTGACCCGAAGTTGACTACAAAACCTGAAGGAGCAAATTATGTAGGAAATAGGAGACTGAAGGTAGAGGTTATGTGGGTGTTGAAGGAGAGAAAGAGTCTTGTGAGCAGGAGAGAAAGCAGCAGGGCAGAGCTTGGCTAGAGCCTGCTTGCTGGGGAAGCATATTGAGAGATTTGTGAGCAAGCAAACTGCCTGGTGCTGTCTGCTCATCTCCTGTTCACAGAAACAAGCTGCTCTGAGCATCCCCTGGAAACAAAACCAGGCAAGACCTGAGAAATAGGCTGGACTGTGCCACCAGCTCCTCTTCACAAGGGATATAATTAAGAACCCAAACAGTGGTGAAGTGCTCAAGCCAAAACAAAAAGCCATCCTCAGACATTTCTAACATAAAGCACAAGTGGCCACATTTTACCTAGAGAGGAGAGTTTCCACCTATGTAAAGTTGTGTGTTTGCAGGATGGAGCCTTTAGTGCATGCTTAGGTTATATTTCTTGGGGAAATTGGTTTAGAATAGAGCTGGGGTGACGCTAGATTGTCATCTTCTCTCTCTGCCTCCAGAGCTGAGCAGATACTCAACATTCTTGCTCTCTACAACTCCCTGAAAGGAGGTTGGAGCCAGCTGGGGCTCAGTCTCCTCTCCCAAGTAACAAGTGATAGGACAAGAGGAAACAGCCTCAAGTTGTGCCAGGGGAGGTTTAAGTTACATATAAGGAAAAATTTCTTCCCTAAAAGAGTTGTCAAGCCCTGGAACAGCTGTCCAGGGCAGTGGTGGAGTCACCATCCCTGGAGAGATTGAGAAGATGTCTAGATGTGATGCTGAGGCACATGGTTTAGTGGTGACTTGGCAATGCTGGTAAACAGCTGGACTTGATCTGAAAGTCTCTTCCAACCAAAACAGTTCTATGGTTCTGTTACTGGCAGACAAAAAGCAGGACAGACAAAAGAGCAAGGATGGAAACTTATAAGGCAGAGGAGAAATTATATTCCCACACAGGAACATTCTGAGTGTCCTTGCTCTCCTCTTCTCTGCTGTAAATACTGCAGACACTCCCTGTGACCTTCTCAAGGTATTCCCTTTATTTTCCCTGTGCAGTTGACAATGATACAAATTCTGCAATCTTGACAATTTCTGCTCCTTCTAATAGAATTCCTTAATTTAAAGATAAGGAATTTCTCCAGAAACAGCAGCCTAGTTTCAAATTTCTGGCCTCCTGACTGTATACATTCTATATATAAACCTGTTCCATTTCTTCTTGGTGTGAGGAAAAAGAAAAAAAAGCTCTATTTTTAAGCATGCATAAGGTATTGTGATGACAGCTGAAATCCTGTGTTTATCTGCTTGAATGGCATGTGTTGGCAGATAGTAAATCTGAAATTAAACCATATTCTCTCATGCTGCCAGTCACTGACTATTTTATCTAACTAAAATAACTCCAGATCAGGTACAGCAAATAACCTTTGTCCTCACTGCTGCTTTTCCAGCTACCCTAAGGAAAGGTTTCATCCAAGTGCCTCCAAACCTGCTCACCAGGCCTTTTTGGGATGCACACTTAGGAAAGCCTCTCCTTATTTAAAGAGGAAATCTCTCTTCTTCCTGTGGCTAGGAAATGCCAACAAGACATTTCATGCCAGAGGGTAAGGAGGGAACTGAGAGCTCCCAGTGCCTTTTTGGAGGTGCTTGCTTCCTCCCTAGCTGACCAAGTGCCACTCGACTGCAGCACAAGTTTCAAGGAAGCTGCACGTTGAAGGTATTAAAGCTCCTCCTTGATTGACAGCTCTTTTTTTGGAGGCCAGTATTAAAAGCAACCATCTCCTGTCACAAGGCTGATGAAATCCTGCTCACTTGCACAGCAATGAATAGGTGGATCAGAGCAGCCCCAAATTAAGAGGAAGAAGGGAGCTCAATTGCATGAGCTCTGCACTTCAGGAGGCAGCTGCACAGCTCAAGGCTCTGAGTACATTGATTTTTATGTGTAAAAAAACATTTACTTGCCTTTTTTGTTAACTTGAGCCCTGCTCTCCTTTGCCAGGCTTCATTTCATTTTGAAGGGGATACCTTCCTGGGGCCTTTGTTAGCTGCACCTGACAAGGATCACTTATCATCTGGGGCTCAAGGCTGGGTTTTTGCCAGTGGAATGGACCCAGAGGCAGTCATTAAGGCCAGGATTTGACAAGGATATAGGCAAAGCTCATGAACTAAACCCCCCCATCCACTGGCTAACAAAAGCACTCTTGGTCTTAACACATCTTAACGCCAAGAAACTAGCAGAAATATTTCCTCCTGGTATTTGGGGAGTGGAGTTTTGGTTGTGTGTTTGGGTTTTGCCCCCAGAAAACTTCAAAGCACTTTGAAGTTTCTTGGTGGGTTAATGCAACTTGGGTTAGTTTGCTCACAGAAAAAGAGAATGGTTTGGGTTGAAAATGACCAGTAAAGGTCATCTAGTTCAACCCCTCTGCAGGTAGCAGGGACATCTATAACTAGATCAGGTTGCCCACAGCTTTGTCCAACCTGACGTGCAATGGTTCCAGGGAGGGGACATCCACCACCTCTACCTTTTAGGATTGAAAATGTCTCTGTTGTTATCTCCGCTCTGGCAGGTTGCCTGAGCCCTCTGACTTCATTTCCCTACCTGTTTTGCCTTCCATCTCAATTCAAGAGTTCCAGGATCCAGCCCCCTGAGACTGATTCCCATCTGCTGCTGAGTCCTCCTGGTGATGGAGTTGCCATTAAGGGAAGGTTGGGTGTGCTATTGGAAAAGGGGGCTAATAGAGAATATCTGTCACTGGGGCTCAGCTCTAACCCTTGACACCCCTCTGTTCAGACCCAGGGAGCCCTGTTGGCTTTCCTTGCCTGCCAAGATTTCCCTTTGTAGAATCCAGTGGGGGAAAAAGGCCACCTAAGTCATGTTTCCAAGGCATGTTCTTGGGGAATCAAATCTCAGTTGTAGGAAGCAAAGAATAAGGAGGAAGAGATTGTTAATACACCACAGGATCAAGGCTACAAGCGTCCTAGCTGGTTGTCACACAAGGTGGAAAATTCCTTCTATTTCAGTGGCAAAGGCTCAGTTTGCTGTTCTGAAGTCCACATCGCTCTCTCTTATCTTCAGGGATTCCATTTTCCATCTCTTCTGGTTTTCTGACAGTTCCTCCCTGCCCAGGACTAAGCCAATGCATGGAAGTGACTAGACACAGAGGTACACTTCAAAGAGACCAACATCTGTTTCTGCCCCAGAAAGTACTGGTAAATGATGCTTCTGATGCTGACAGTCTCCCCTCTGCCTGATCTGATCCTCTGGTAATCCTCCTGCAACCAACTAACAGATGGAAACACCAGCTTTGGACAAGAACACAGACATCTCCCCCATCCCTTGCAGCTGTGACTCTATCCACTTTGCCAGAGGCACTGAGCACTACACACATCTGGCTAGCTGTCCAGATAGCAGTCTGCCTGACAAAAAAAGAAAGGGCAGAGAGGACTGCATCCCACTTGGAAATGAGCTGTGGTCAAGGCTGGGAGTTTTCACATGCTCCTTCCAAAGGAGAATGCTTCAGGTCCTATAAAACCTACTCATCTCAAAGCACCATCAATTAAAGTTCAGTCTCCTGGTGTTATTACTGATTTCACAGCAACTATTAAAGCACAGAGCCTAGCTGACTGTCTGCTCCTCTTGGCATGACATCATGGTCTATAACTGCAGAATTACTCTCCAGAAGAACTTCAGTCAAGTATTTCTGGCAAGCACAAAGCTTCGGCACAGCTTCCCGCCCTCGGAACCAAGAGTGAAGCAGGGCAGACGTGTCAAAGTGGTGACAGAGTGAATTTGACAGCCAACCAAGTGTGTGATGATCTTCACAAAGCAATTCACCCAGCTTGAAGATCTCCACACCTGGGTCCAGCTTCAAACCCACTCCCGGCCTGAGCCAAAACATCTCCCTCTTGACTTGAACTTGCTGCTGCTCAAATGAGCCCAAGTTCAGGGCAATCTCTAGATCAACCTTGTTGGTGGAAGGAGAAAGATGTTCTCTCTGGACAAATCAAGATGTTCTCTCTTCATTTTTATGCATTTAAGTGTTAAGATGCATTGAATCCAAAGCAAAACCTGCATAAAAATTCACATTACTGCCAACTTTCCTGCAAGTGAGGATGTTAAGGTGGTGGAGTCAGCATCCCTGGAGATGTTAAAAGAAACATTTAGATGCTCTCCTTAGGGCCATGGTTTAGTGGCATGGGGGTGATAGGGATGGTTGGATTTGATGATCTCAGAGGTCTCTTCCAACCTTTGTGGTCCTATTATCACAGAATCCTAGAATCACAGAATGGTTTGGGACCTCTGGAGCTCATCTAGTCCAACCCCCCTGCAGTGGGCAGGGACATCCCCAACTAGATCAGCTTGCCCAGAGCCCTGTCAAGCCACATAAAGAATAAAGACCTGTTGAGGACTAGCTATGAAGAAACTCTTCCTTAAGCCATCACATTACTCAGGCAGCCACTGAAAGATAAAACAACACAAACCACAGGAATTATAAAATGATTTGTGCTTCTCACAAGTGGAATGGAATGTTTTCTGTGGTGTTCTGACTGGAGTTACAAAACAAGAGGCAGAAAGTTCTTCTTAGTGCTTTAATATCCTATTTCATGAGGGAAAGCATCCTTGGCGTGGAGTGAAAGATAATTAAAAGTCCAAAGGCAACAGAACGACAAAACAAACAAATAAAAACCCACCAGAAATTTATAACAAGTTTAAAATATTAATACAAACAACATCCCAAAGGAATGGTGTAGTAGGCTTTGCAGCAATCCCTGCCTCTAGACCAAAATGCAGCAGATAAAACATAGGGAGAATGTCTCTCCCTTGATAGCTCTGCTTGGATTCAAGTGATGAAGGCAAATTACAGACACACCTAGAAACCCACCCAGCTCTCACTCTGGCACAAGCTGAAACATATCAAAAACCAGACCACTTTCCAGGGGAGAAGCACTGTTGCCTACAAATCTCAAACACGGGCCAGCATTACAGTTTTGTGTTAGCTCCAATAGCTCTCTGCCTCCAGGACAAGATTTGATGTGCCCAAGGTCATAGAGAAAGAAAAGGAACAGAACTGTTCAGTCTGGAGAAGAAAATGCTCTCAGGAGACCTTGTTGTGGCCTTCCAGTATCTGCAGGGGCTACAAGAGGGCTGGGGAAGGACTTGTTAGGATGTCAGCTAGTGCTAGGACTAGAGGTAATGGACACAAGCTTGAGGAGGGGAGATTTAGGTTGGATGTTAGGCAGAAGTTGTTCCCCATGAGGCTGGTGAGACAGTGTCCCAGGTTGCCCAGAGAGGTGGTGGCAGCCCCAGCCCTGGCAGTGTTGCAGGCCAGGCTGGCTGGGGCTGGGAGCAAGCTGCTCTAGTGCCAGGTGTCCCTGCCCATGGCAGGGGGGTTGGAACTAGAGGAGCTTTAAGGTCCCTTCCAACCATGATAACTCTATGATTCTAACTAGAACAGGATACTGGGATTTTCTTTCTTCTGTTCCCTCTCAAGCAGGGATGCTACAGGAGAAAAAAAGTCCTATCAATGGCCACAAGCAAAGCTTCACTGCACACCACCAGTTTTTCTCTGGCATATCCTTTCACTGTATTATCAATAATGATAATAATGCTTTTTCTATAATACATTGGTTGTTCTCCTGGAGAGAATCCATTCTGTGCTTTCAATACCTTTTTAACATAGAGTATTAGTATTATAAGGACAGGTAGAGCTTTCCCTTTGTGAGCTGGTGACTCCTTGTGCTGAGCTGGTACTTTTGTGGATGAACAAAGCACCTGCCAGACAAGCAGAGTGGCTGTCCTCAAGAAGCAATCTGGATCTCAAATAGGAAAGGATGATAACATTTTCTGAGGAAATGGTTAGCTGCCCAGGGAGGTGCTGGAGTCACCATCCCTGGAGGGGTTTAAGAAACATTTAGATGCTCCACTTAGGGCCATGGTTTAGTGGTAAGTGATAGGGATGGTTGGACTTGATGAGCTTAGAGGTCTCTTCCAACCTTAATGATTCTGTGACAACTGAGACAGGACAGTCCTGTAGTGCTAACCTAAACACAGCTAGACCATCAAAAAACCATCAGTAAACAGCCTGCATGTGGTTTTGCTTTCTCAAGAAGTTCTTCACTTTCCTAAAGGTGAAAATCAAAAAAACCCAATCAAACCAGCCTAGGATTTAAGGCAATGTCTCAGTCTATTTCTTTTGATGGTCACTCCAACTTGTCAGGAAAAAGGGGCAAGAGAGTAGCTTAAAAATGCATTTGTTTTCACCAAGATATCCATCAAGCGGCACGATTCCCTTTTCTGCCACACAAACACCAGGACACAAAGCCCATTCATCTTCTCCAGCCCTAATACCTCCTGGCCTTTGAAGATACATGTTTGGAATCTCTGAAGGCGACCTCCATTCTTCACAGCTCCCAGTCCTAGGGCAGCTGACACAGCCAAAGATAATCCTGGCTTCAGCGAAAGCAAGGGAATGAATGGATTCTGATGAATGTAATTTGCTATCTCCGTGACAAATGTGCAGAGAGGGTGTGCATACCAATAGAGCTGCCTTCAAGAAGGCCTTGGGAAGGGTAGGACTCTGAAAAAGAGCTCAGAGGCAGCTCTACAGCAACTAGCTGTTTCTGGGGGATACAGCTCAGCAGCTTATTTAAAGTTATCATTATAGCCTCCTCGTGGATCTCTGCTGAAGAGGGTGGAATTGTGGCATACAGGGTGTTCCCATTCCTTTTTGCACCATCTTTTTACCTTACAACATGATTTCCCCCCACCAATACCTTTTTTTTTTTTAGTACAAGTTGGACTTCAATATCCCAAAGTTTCCAGTAACTATAAGCATTCTAAGCTTGTTTGGGCCTTCAACCTCTGGTAGACTAACTCCCAGATGATGTCGTGTTCCACTAACACCAATACATAAAAAGTCTTGTTTTCTTGCTGTTTTAACCAGTTTTGTTGTAGTATCACATAATATCACAGAGCATTAGGGGTTGGAAGGGACCTCTGGAGATCATCTAGTCCAACCTCCCTGCAAAGAGCTGGATAACCCAGAGCAGATTGCACACAGGATGTGTCTAGTTGGGCTTTGAATATCTCCAGAGATGGAGACTCCAGCACCTCCCTGGGCAGCCTGGGCCAGTGCTCCACCACCCTCAAAGGAAAAAAAGTTCCTCCTCATGTTCAGATGAAACTTCCCTATCTACCAATACAATTTCCACTCCCTTCCCAAGGCCAGCAGGAGAAGCAGCGCTACTTGCTCAGAGCCTACCACTCCAGAATAAAGCACAGCCTTGAGAACAGACACCTCATCTCCTCCTTGCCATCATCTGCATGGATGATTCTGAATACAAAGCAGCCCCAAGCTTTAGAACCACGCAAAAAGACCAAGTGATGGCACCTCCTACCCTTCAACCAGGTACAAGTCATTCAGATTTGGAGACCAGAGGCAGTGTCAGGAGGAGGCAGAGCTGCCTGAGGCTCTAAGGATTCCTTTTGAGGATTCACATCCTGCAAAACAAAGCTCCCTACTGCTGTGCCTCCGAGGCAGGGAATGGCAGGGACTTCCAGGCATTCTAAGAAGCCCCCAGGTCCCTGAGCAGTGGGAAGCACATGTCTGTCAATCCCCATAAGCTCTGCCTCCCTTGCTTTCCCCTCTGGAAGGGGTTGGCATCCCCTCCTGCAACACGAATAGGAACGCGCTGCTGTCTTGTGGCTGGGACAGAACCGTTTGTTTCTGGGGTGCTGCTGAGAAGCCTTCAGCAGGCACCTGAGGATGAGCAATAAATGTCCAAACTGCAGGAAAAGAGCAGAGGAAAGAGCTCCTAGAAGAAGCAGATGAGAGCTTCACTAATTTTTCCAATGTGCTGTTACAGGCAGAGTAAATTTACAGTCAGGATAAACTCAGCAGCAATTTTCTCACTGAGGGTGAGCAAAGGTTTTACCTCACCTCAGGGCTGGGACATGTTACAACTCTTGACTGCTGCCACTTGGGCTTTTCACCTTCATTTTCCAAGTGACTGACATAAAAAACCTCTGGTTTAGTCTTAAAATCAGTTTAAAATTCAAGTTACTTCAGTATTTCCATCAAAAGAGGCCAGAGGAGTCTCCCCACCCCACACACAAAATTCTGCACACTTCTAGAAGCTGCAAGGCTCTAGAAAGCTTTGCAAAATCCACAATTGGATGGAGAAGTCTCTTCCATGTAATTGAGAGCAAGCTCACACTGGGCATCTCCCTGGTTTGCCATCATTTTCATCTTCATCCTACATCAACATTCATGTTAGTTACTACTTATCCAAGAGCTTCAAAGAGGTTTGGGATCAGTGCAGAAAAGTGTTTCCCACCCTGGTGGAGTCACCAGGACCCAAAGTCTGTTTGACTACAGCTAGATGTCCCAAAAATTCAACAAGAGTCACAAACCCTACACTTTTAGGGATGAAGAGTGCTCCCTGACCCTCTCTTAGCAGCACTACCACTGCAATACATTGCAAGTTCACCTCCTCAGCATCTCCACATATTCCCTGTCCTTTATTTGAGGGAGACCACAAGTAGAGATAAGATTGGGATGGAAAATTAATAATTAATCCTCCAAGGAGGGGATTAAAACTCCTGGAGTGGAAGCCAAGTGAAGGGGAAACATAGCTGGGGTGACCTAGGTTGTAAAGGAACAACATGGGGTTTGGAAAACACTCACACCAAAGGTTTGTTGTAGATAAAGAGCCTTCAAAACTTGCTTTCCCAAGAATATAGGCCACACTGCATAAGTCCAATCAGCTCTGAACCCATTCCTGGTGCTAAAACCTGGACTGAATCACATTTATGTAAATATTACCTTATCTCTTTCCTGGAAGGAAATGTTTGACGATGAAGTTATCTGTCATTTAGAGATCAAATTAAACTCATTAATGCCAAATTATTAAAGAGCATTCTGAAAGGACAAAGGCTGATAGACTGTATTCCTCTCATTCTAATGCTAATCTTTTTTTGCCATCAGAAAAAAAAAAGACACAGAACAAGGCAGAAGAAGAAGCTATTAAATTTTCAGTACTGCTAGAAGACAAAAAAAACCCAAACCTCTTCCACTCCCAGGATGCTCACTCCAGTATCTCTTTCAGAAAGGAGATCAACTCTGGATCTTTTGCTTACTGCAAGGTAAAATATATGTAATTTTTGTTTTAAATGTCTATTTATCTCCTTTCTACACAAAAGTTCTTTCTTCCTCTTACAGATAGTCACTCACAGCCACAATTACTCCCTATTCATCCCTGAGAGTGTTAGGTGGGTATGACAAAATAATGTGTGGTTTTGTTAAACAAGAATGACTGTTGAGTGAGGAATTATTTTCCCAAGGTTTGACAATGCTTGATTTCCAGCATCCTGAAAGAAAGCAAGGCAGGAGTCTGCATGATCTAAATGTAACCTCTCCAGTGGCTTCTTGCTACTCAGAAGGGAGATCAGGGTCGGGAACAATGAGCTGGGAGACAAGAAAATTGGATGTAAAATACTTATTCCCCCCAAGAACTCCAAAACTGGGACAGCTGCACTTCACAATCACAGAATCACAATCACAAAGGTTGGAAAAGACCTCTAAGCTCATCGAGTCCAACCATCCCTAGCACTCCC
>VWZO01001097.1:0-51803 GCA_013396975.1 Bucco capensis | reverse complement strand
CCTTTCTCATTTGGAAGGGGCACACAATCCTCCAGCTGTAAGCCAGGAAAGTGCTAGCCAGAGAGAGGAACCAGAAATAAATGCTGTGTGTTGCAATACATGCAAAAGGCCATATGAACAGGCTACGAAGGAAGAACACATTGCAAAACGTGTAAAGCATGCCGAAGTATGCTCAGCACCAACAGTCAGTGAAGATAAATTTTCATATATGGGTGAGGTCTTTCATTATTCCTGTAATTCTTTTCAGTTCTTTGTAGTCTTCCATAAGTAACAAGTGTAATTATTAGAAAGCTTTTAGGGCAGTTTGTGTATAGCAGCATTAGGCTCAGTGTAACACTGTTTCTTTTTAAAATGGAAATGTGAACCATGATATATTTGCTTGCATTGTGTTTAGCGTAATTTTAATCAGCTATAAGTGGTATTAACATATAGCTTAATCTGATTGTTATAGGTATTGTGTTATGTGTGTCTGGATTACAGCCCGTATATAAAAGACGGGAACTATAGTAAGAATATGAAACTTGGGGTGGAGGTTCTTTTTGAGGCTGACATAATTTGACACCAATGAGAGTGTGAAGCTGCAGTGGGACTTCTGGTGTTTTATATTACTATGGGCCTGGAAGTAGTGCTTGAATTTCTGGTTTTGGTAATTCTTTTGTAGGTGACTTTGCAGTCGTTTATACAGATGGTTGTTGCTCAGGTAATGGACGTAATAGAGCACGTGCTGGAATAGGTGTCTACTGGGGACCAGGCCACCCTTTGTAAGTAGCTGGATGGATTTCTTTTTGTTTAATACTTCTTTTGTTTGGGAATTACAATATTAGCCTCATTCCTGCTATTAGGACTCATGATGACAGTGTTTTGAGACTGTTAAGTTACTAAGGAGAAAAGAGAAATCAGCTTCTCTAGAAGATTAGAAGGAAGGGAAAATCAACTTGAATAATATTTTTAGGGGCTGAAGCTATACTTCAGATGATGCAGAAAGTTTTAAAAATAGATGTAGGTCTGCACAGAAGACAACAAATGTAATTGTGTATTGATGGCAGGTCCAAATATGCAGGTTGCACTTTGCAGCTGGAAAATACAGATAGAGTGTATATTCATCGTCTTTTTTAAAAAGAAAAGCAGCTATCTTGTATTTTTCTAATAAGCAGTTGTTATACCTATTCTGAATATTCAGGGTACCTAATGTACTGTTCATTCCTTGGTCACAGAAACACCAGTGAAAGGCTTCCTGGACGGCAGACTAATCAAAGAGCAGAAATACATGTAAGTAGTAGATGTCCTGAAATGCTTCTGCCTGTTAGACCACAGTAGCACACTCTTGACTTTCAACTCTGGCCTTCAGAACCAGTCGTGATGCTGAGGGAAGTACACAAAATATCAGGAGTTATGACTTGAAACAAACTGTTCTCTTCAAGTTTTATTGATCTTTATGGGTTTGAACAAGGTAATTCAGCTCGAGAATTCTCAAATATCATCAGTCCAAGCACAGCTATTTAAAACAGCCTTGCTGCAGGAAAGCCTGGTTCTCAAGTCTGTATAGTACCCTTTGCATTTTTAATGTATATACCTTAGACTTTTGGGCGAGGGCTGCTGAGTAGCAGTTAAGAGGAGAATCAGCTTTTTATTATGATAGGATCAGAGTATCGTATTCTTTAAATAAATACAGTGATCAGTCTTAGGCTTTCAGAAGCAACTACTGTAACTCCTGGAGTAAATTTCTGTTGGCAACAGCAGATTCAGTCTTCTTTTCTCACCTCTTTATTCTGGTATTGCTGGAGAAGAACTGAAATAGGAATTAATGTTCTTAAAAACTACAGGAAGTTCATTTCAGTGAGGGATAAGCAGAGGTGGAGGCGGTGGTGTGCCAGGGGTCAAGCTTGTCACTAGAGAGATTTTTCAGCCCTGCATCTAGACCCAGCCGCTTCTTCCTCTTACTATATTTCACAGTACCAAAAAAACCCCAACAGAAATACCCCCTTTTAGGGGTTCAATACTGTTGTAACTTGTATGAATCCATCCTCCTCAAAGTTATGGAGACAATGCCTAAAACTTGATGTGCATTTGATAGAGGCTTTGATAGAAAATTGGTTAGAAAACTACTTCTTCAGTACAGAATTGAACATCAGAATGTTTTTTGCCAGTGAAACTTGGTGGTTCCCTGTTTCCCTCGCTAAGTGGCCATCTGCATGTTTAGTTTTGGGAACTTCTGCTCTAGAGCATATTGATGCTCACTGATAGATGACAGTAATATTCTTTGTACTTCTGTGTTAGAAACAGGTATTTTGCTGGTGTTTTAATTGCATGTGTTCCAAATCCTATTCTGAACTATGATTCTATTGAAATGTTCTTAAGGCAGCCTGCAAAGCAATAGAGCAAGCAAAGAGTCAAAACATCAAGAAACTAATTATCTACACTGATAGCAAGTTCACTATTAATGGTAAGTTAATGGTTTCTAGTTTTCCTGATTATTACAGACACACTGCATGCTACTTCATTACATTACATAAGGCCATTACATACTGAGTCCTGGGCAGAGGGATTTAAGGAAGAGAACGCATAACTTATTTCAATACTCATAACTGCTTGGGGAAGAACTTCAGAATATTACAGGGATCACCTGCTAACTGCATAAAATACAAGTAGAGACAAAGTATGTGTTACAGTAAAGACTGATGGGAGTAAAAACAGGATTCTTGTCTTAAAGCATTCAGTATGGCACACAGTCTAGGAAAAAAAGTTTATGTATAATCTATTAAGGATGTACGCAGGAAAGTACTTGAAAGTTGGTATAGTACCCTATAGGGTTTTAGTTTTGTTTTGCTTGGATTGGAGAGACTGTCTTAACACACACATGAGGTATATTCAAGTTACCTTTTTTTTAAATGTATTTGGTTTTTTCCTTTTTTTTTCCTGTTTTTTAAATTTGCTACCCTTCCCAGCTTCCAGGCTACACTAGAAGACTAGACAGAGAATGGTATATAGAGTATGTAAAGATTTTGAAAATTTAATTTTATTCCTTATGAATATAATTTATAATTCCCTATGAATCTAATTTATTAATTTAATTTTATTCCATATGAAGCAGCAAATAAGAATGTCTGAATAAAACTTGCCCCTTTTCCCTCCAGATTTTCTGATTTTAATCTCCTGATAATTTGGGACTGCATAAGTATTTTTTGTTCTATATTTCACACTTTCACCAAGGGAATACACGTGTTTGCTCTTTCTAGATCACTTTGGAGTTGTTTGGGTTTTTTTTTAAATAAACTTTTGATTGAAAGTTAAATGTGCTTTGACACTTTTTTTTGGAGACGGAAGGGGGAATGTTAGTGTCTTATTCTTAGCATAACTTCCTGTACTTGAGTGCTAACACTGAAAGTAATTATCTGTTTCATTGTTTGTTATTAATAAAGGAAATGTCTGTGTTAAAAATATGTATATATTTTCCTCCTAAAAAGTCATTCTACTTTCCAGAAACCGCCTTTGATTTCTGAAAGTATGAAAGAAGAGCATCATTTTTTTTCCCCCGTTTTTCAGATGGCTTATTGTTTAGAAGGAAAACTTACCTTGTAAAATTCTGATGGTGCCTTGAGTAGCAATACCCTAGAAAGGACAGAAAGCTAATGTGTAGGAGCAAGTGACTGCTAGTCGAGGAAGGAGCTGTTGGATCTGTTGCTTGCCGCTTGTTTCAAGTTCTATTAGCCTGCATATGCATGAAAGAGGTTCTGTCCAGAGGTGAAAAGTGTCAGGGACTTGTGTTAGGTCCTCCTGATTCTAGTTTGTAAATTGAGAAAGGGACACTAAATGTTAAAGAAGCAACCTAAAGGAATTTTCCATTGCTTCTCCATAGGGATCGTCTTGTAAATCTCTCATTTGAGTAGTTTATTTTCCCCAAAAGATTCAGGTATGGCATTTCCTATAGGAGAAGAATGTGGGATGGCTTGGGTTTGTTGTTTTTTTTTCTTGGTGGTGGTGGGTTTTTTGCCTCTGCTAGAGGCATTCTGAAAAAGGAAAGAGTATAGGGAGGAGTCTCTGCTTTCAAAGACTGGGTATTGCATGCTGTTTGATAGAATCCAAATGTGTAATATCTTGGAAGAAGGAAGTTGTTCAGAGCATTAAGGAGCAAAGAAACATCTCTGCAAAGCTTTGCTTTGTGGGAGAAAAGTCTGTACCATCTTTTCTATGAAACTGCTGTTACAGAGGGAGGAAAAGTTGGTGTGTTGGATAAAACTGTTACACTTAATTTGGAGACTTAAGCATGACGAAGGAAAAGAATCTTTAGGTGTGATGTGTTAGTCTCTGTTTCTGCTTGCAGTTGGCTGTTGCTTTTTTTCGTGTCACTGAGGTGCAGATTCCACTTTTTAATAGGAATTATTTTGTAAATCTGTCTAGGAGTTATTTTGTAAAGTACCAGAGACGGAGGCGTGCAGTTAAGTAGAAATGGATGTGGTTTGGTTTTTAGTAGGATTTGTGTGCAAGATGGGTGATTGTCTATTTGGTTCAGGTCTGTTTGTCATGAAAGCAGTAAGAGTATCTTACATTGTTGAGACCAGCAAAGATATTAAAAAATATGTATTTTTAAAAAGAGTAATACATTAAATTTTCTGGGCAACAAAGGATGGCCAGAATGTTAAATTTTGTTCTGTAGAAATGTACTTACATGGTCCTTCTCTGAAGGATTGTTCAGTGTGCAGAAGCCATAAGACAGGTAGCTATCTGTTTTTCTTGTGCATGTGTGGGTCTCTTCGATTTCTCTAAACAAAGCTGTAGATTTGCTCTAGATCTGTACTCTCAAGAAAATCCTTTGCTTCAGTTTATTGAAGTTCATGTTGTAATTGTATGTATTATGTTTATGTCTATAAGATTGTAGTCTTTAAACATTTGTTCAGGAAAACATGACTAGGTAGTTCAAGTAATAATAGAAAAAATTACAAATCTGAAAGACAGTAGTAGAGAACCAAACAAGAATATCTTCTATCTCTAGTGTCTTTTCCTGAGACTTTGTACGGAGTTAATGTCTTGTTAAAGGGCTATTTGCTCCATCTTGATCTGTGCTAGCTTCTTTAATAGCATTTTTATGGTGATGCTCCCTTTGCATAGGTATTACAAGCTGGGTTGACAACTGGAAAACAAATGGCTGGAGAACAAGTTCAGGAGGAAGTGTAATAAATAAAGAAGATTTTGAAAGACTTGATAATCTGTCCAAAGACATAGAAATTCAGTGGGTAAGCACCTCCTTTCTTATTTTTAACGGTATATTAAACATGCTTATTATAAGAACTTACAAGTAGAACCATAACTAGGAATTTTATAGAGCATAATATTGTACATCCATAAGTAAAAACATAAATACAGAGAAGCTGCTTGCTTTGTTTTAATAAAACAAACAACATAACCTAGGCTTTTGGAACCAGTATTTCATTTATTAAAGTGCATGCTTATATTTGTTTTCTGTTTCTTGCTACTACTTAGAAAATGCCTGCAATAGTTATTTTTAGTTTGTTACTACTGTTAGCAGGTGAAATTTCTATTTCTGGAAGTCTAAGCTTAAAACATAACTGTCTTTATGAGTCATAGCTGAATTATGGATTTCCTTTTCAGAACTCTCAATATGCTGGTTCATTGATGTAACTCAATCACATGAGTGTCTTTAACCTGGGAAAAACTAAGAGTATAGCCCCATTTAAACTAACTCTAGTTACCTGTACCTTAACTGTGGTTTGTTTTTTTTTTTTCAAGAAAACTGAGCACAGAAAGGTCTTTAAAATACCCATCTTTTAAGATTTAAATTGTTTCACTCTCCAGTAAGGAAGTGGAACAACTTCTATACATGTATTCCTGGTACTTTTCTGTAACCTCTAAGATCAGTGCTAAGCAGGGATAACTACCCTTCTCTCCTAAATTTTACTCTAATTGTGGTATAAGACTACTGATTCTAGAAATCTCCATACCATTGACTTTGTGGCTGCTAATGGCGTATTTATTGGGCTTCTGTCTTTACTCTGTATAAAGCAGAATGACTTAGATCTTTAATGTGCACATTTTCTGTGAGAAATCTATTGCAGATTTTCTTCCACTCATGTTGTTCTGTGTTCCAGAACTGGTGATTCCAATTTAAAGGCTAACTGCTGCTGTTGTCTGTTGAGGAAAGTGTAAAAAACTTAAAACTAAGACCGAAGTTCATTTGTCCTTAAAGTATTTTACCTTTACATATTTACAGAGGCCACCCCTGCAGACCCCACCTAGTGCCAACTAGTATAAATACCAACCTAATACATCTTGAACATGCTTCACGCTCGTTTCTCGTCAGATCTTGTCAAATAGAAAGCTTGATTTTTCTTCTTTCCTTCCTCGCCCACACTTCTTCACCCTTATTTCTGAAAAGGATGGGCTTAGAATTGAAAGTGTTTTCATACCCTAGTTGAAGGTTGGACAGTTAAGACATCTGAAAAATTGAGATTCCTTTCATACTCTGTTTCTATATCATGAGTGAGTGCTGTAACCATCAGTGCTCTTGGTGGCATAGAGGTCTCTGTCTTTCTGGGAAAGAGTAACTTGGTTTAAGCACTGAAGGCAGTTAGGTTTTACTCTTTTCTCTGAAAACAGGAATTTTGAGTTGGAACTGTTGTCTGCATTTCTTAAAGGCTAGATTAGGTGATCATTATCCAGTTCACTACTTCCCATAAAGATGATTTTTCACAATTTGGCAAGGCTTTCCTAGAGGAAGGGAGACTATGAACATTTTTGTGAAGAACACATAAGGACTAAACATGAGAAGAGCTCTAAGGAGATGTTACTGTACTATGAATGAAAGGGTGCTGTGTGATCAGATTTCATGTTTGTACTTTTTTCTTGATTTCTTGCATATCTCATGCTCCCATTGTTTTGTCCTAACAGATGCATGTTCCTGGTCACGCTGGCTTCAGAGGAAATGAAGAAGCTGATAGACTAGCAAGAGAAGGAGCTAGTAAACAACAATGCTGACATACTGGAACTAGAGACTGTTGCAGTGAGAGGAAAAGGACTAATATCACTGTAACAACTTGAACTGCTGTAATTGTTTCAGAGCTGATCTTTGAACTGCACATCTTTCTTGGCTGAAGTATCAAATATATATACACCACCTTCTGAGGAGAAAAAAACCCACACACTTTATTCTATAGCATTTGTTTTACAATCAAATCAATATTAGTTGATTATACAGAGTGCTTGCTTTTTCTCCATCTTAAGGATTACAGTCAGCATTTTTAGCTGTCTTGTAGACTTCTGAATTTACTGTAAAGACAGGCTTCTGAAGAAGTAACATAAAGTCTTTATCCTATGTGTTCTATATTTTTATTTTAGTGAAATAAATGATTTTTTTTTTTGTACAGAAGTATTTATTAACAGCCCAAAATAGGTAATGGGGTAAGTGGGACTTTGCAGTGGGTTGGTTTGGTAAGGGGTCAGTAATGTAACACAGAGTTGTCCATTAATGTGCTTTGGCATTCTGGTACTGGTGATAATTGCTCTACAGATAGGCTTGTAATACCCACCTGTGCTTCACAGTATCATCAGTTACAGCAGCTGTAGATTTCTTTATCATGTTACTTACTTTGCAGGGTAGTATGAACAAACAAAGAAACCAGGTCACAAGAAAACTTGAACAATGAATTTTTACTGTTCTCTCTAGCTGCTTATGGCCAAGCTCTTTGTTTCTGGCTTCCTCATCCCATTAATTTTTTTATGCATACTGGTTCCCGTTACCATTGTTAGTTCCTCTTCAGTATTGTCCCAAAGGTAATAATTGGCCATTTGATCTGAAATAGAACTAAAGATGATCAGCTTCTCCAGATCTTCCAGTTGTCAAATGTTTGACTTCATTTTTTCCAGTCAATGACACGATTAATGGAATGGCTAATGTGCACTTGAATTAGAGAGTAATTTCCAATAATTAACGTACCTTTATTTTCTATGTATGTATATGGGAAGAGCAAACATTTTTGGTGTGTCTTTGTCAACTTCTTTGTAAGTGTCCTGGTTTGAAAGGACAAATTTGGGAAAAGGCCCCTTTAAGAACCTCTGCCTTCCCCAAAAGGACAGAAAATTAATAATCCACTCTGTACACTGGGGGTGAGTTATAAAGAATAACTTTTTAACATAGAAAAATATATAACAGTGAAAATACAGGAGGATACAAACCCTCCCTGTTCCCCCCTCGTGCCACCGGCCACCCCCACCCTCCACTCGCTCGCCGCTCTGGGGTTTGCTGCTGTTCGCCGGTTGCCACTCCGAGGTCTGCCACTGCCCGGAACCTGGTGGAGTGTGTGCCGTTTCTGGCCCTGATGGTCCCCTGCCACTGTGCTCACCGGGGGCTGCTCCATGCTGCCGCTACGGCCTATGCACCTCCACGCTGGCCAGGCACCGCCTGGGCAGGGGTGCGGGTCGCCGTGGCGACCTGCTACTGGCTCGGCTCTGCTCCTACTCGCACAGCTCGGCTGCTGGGTACGGCTACCCCCACCGAGAGTTTACAAACAAACACATTAATGATTGTGGGGGTGAAGGAGGGGAAAGATGGTTACCTCTGGCAATTTACATACCCTATAACAGTAAGGTACCATCATACCACTGAATAGTAGGGGTTAAGCTAGAAGTCACTGAGCTCTTTTTGTACTTATTGCTACACAGAATGATAGAGCTGCTGAAGCTTGATTTCTTAATAGTTCTCATGCATAATAATACATTTACTGAGGCAGAGTGAACTCTTATGTATTTAGAGTTGCATGAAGCAGTCCAGAAGGCCAGCTGTGTCATGGGCTACATCAGAAGAATTGTGGATAGCAGGTTGAGGGAGGTGATTCTGCTGCTCTGGTGAGAACCCACCTAGAGTACTGTGTCCAGCTCTGGAGTCCCTAGTAGACATGGACATGGACAAGGTGGACATGGACCTGTTGGAGGAGGTCCAGAGGAGGGCTACAAAGATGATCAGAGGGCTGGAGCACTTCTGTGAGGACAGGCTGAGAGAGCTGGGTTGTTCAGCCTGGAGAAGAAAAGGCTCTGGGGAGACCTTGTTGCAACCTCCCAATACTTAAAGGGGGCCTATAGGAAAGAAGGGGACAGACTTTGAGGTGGGCCTGTTGTGCTAGGAGTTAATGGCTTTAAACTAAATGGGGTAGATTTATAATAGATACAAGGAAGATATTTTCCACAATGAAATACTGGAACAGGTTGCCAAAAGAGGTGGTAGAAGGCCCAGTCCCTGGAAACATTCACAGGTTGAATGGGACTCTGGGCAACCTGATCAAGTTAAAGATGTCCAAGGTCCCTTCCAATCCAAAACATTGTGTGTCCTGTTCACCCCAGCTCAAGCAGGTCTCTCAGGATTTATCTCCTTGGATGGAGACAACATGGGCTTTCAGGGCAGCATGCTTTACCATTCTCCTTTTTCTTCTAATTTATTTTTTATTTCTTCATATTGTGGGGTTGCAATGCAGGTCTTTTGAGGCTGGGTATTATCAGTAAATTCAGTCAGAGCATTACTGCCAGGGTGGACTAGATGTAAACAACTGCTTTTGAAGTTTGGTATGATGTGTGCTGTAACAAGACAACTTGTGCAGATGAGAAGTCCCTGACCTGAGCAGATCTCTCTCTCATCACCGCTGCCACAGAGCCTAAAAAGCTATAAGTTAAAATGACAGCTCTTTACTACGCATTACACCCCATTCAGTATATTCTGAGTTGCAAATCGAGCCCCTTTAAGGCTCTCTCCAGCGCCTGGCAGTGCAGGGCCGATCGCGGTCCCTGCTCTAGCCCTTCCAGTCCCGCCGGGGCGGGCCGCCCCAGCCCAGCCCAGCCCAGCCCAGCCTGGCCCAGCGGAGCGGACGGCAGCGGGATGGTGGAGGCCTGGTATATGGACGAGTCCCAGGAGGACCAGCGGGCGCCTCACCGCCTGCAGCCCAACCGCACCGTCAGCCTGGATCAGCTGCGTCGCCTCGGAGTTGTCTACCGCAAAGTAAGAGCGTGTGTGGAGAGGGAAGCCGGGCCAGCGCTGTGGCAGGCCACGCTACTGAGCAGGGCCCGGCGCTGATGGGCCGTGCGGCGCCTCGGAGGCCTTGGAGGCTGCGGCGGTGGCACCTCGGACCTGCCCCGACACGCGCCGGTTCGGAAGGAGCCCTGCGGGCGAGTGGGAAGCCCCAGGCCGGTGCTTGGCCTAATGGAGCGCTGCACGCTGTACCGGCCACGTCCGTGGCCTGCCAGCGCTGCCGAGCCCGGGAAAGGGAGGGATCCCAGGAGGGGTCCCAGGCAGCGTGGGCAGCACGCAGGTAAAACTACCGAGGCTGGCACACGTTGTGTACCTATGGCAGCTAACCTGCCCCTCCACTGACACCCCCGACAACTCGGGTTTTTTCCCCTTAGTGTCCTGAATTGCGTCTTAAGCGATTGTGTCTGAATGCTTTTCCCTCCCCCCACCCGCGCTAATTTTTCAGTTGGATGCTGATATCTATGAGACTGATCCATGTTTGAAAGAGATTCGGAGAGCAGAAAATTATTCGTGGATGGATATAATAACTATACATAAAGACAAGCTTCCAAATTATGAGGAAAAGGTATGTGAGCCTTTACCTTTCTACCTTCCGTGAGGACTTGCGTGCTGAAGTCTGCCGCTAGAGTGTGCAGCTGGCTTCTGAGCACCTGCACCCCCTGAGCAAGGGCGTGGAGTTGAGATTTCCAGGTGTAAAACACGTTCTGTACTGAAGCCCTTTACATTAAAAAACCAGTCTTGATACTCTTTTAAAAATAGTAGAGGTTTTAAGGATCGTTTCCATCACTGTCATTTCAAACTAAGATTCCTAACAGCAGATCCACGCCAATGCTGATTTTTTCCTCAGAGAGCCTCCCTGGGAGGCAGGCAGGTGGTTGCCAGCTGGGCATGACCTTTGAAGGCAGAAACATCCTAACAGCTGCTTGCAAAATAAATCTGTTCAAAATGGATGTTAACCTTATGGAATCAGAGGGATACAGTCCCTGTACAAGATTTTTTTTTTTTTTTTAACCTTAGGAAGCTGGTAACCTGGCTATTTTGTAACAGCTGAATGTGAATGGCGCCAGGTTCCCAGATGAGCCTCCTAGAAGGAGCTTTCTCCTTGTGGCCTCCAGGTGCTGGCATGCTGCTCTGATCTGAGGACAGCAACCCAGCGGTGCTTCCGTATTTTCATTAAATTTACATTTACCTTTGTGGTAAATGGATCCCTCCAGGAGCCCACCAAAGCTGTTCTATCATTCCCCTCAGCTGGACAGAGGAGAGAAAATATAATGAAAAGCTCATAGATCAAGATAAGGACAGGGAGATCACTCACCAGTTACCATCATGGGTGAAACAGACTCGACTTGGGGAAAATTTATTTAACCAGAGGTAATCCATGAGCTGCAGGGCACAGCCTACCTTGGCATGGTCTTCACCACAGGCTTCTGCTTTTGTCACTGTTTTGTTGTTTTGGGTTTTTTTCCCCCCTCCTTCTTAAATATGTTATCACAGAGGTGCTACTACTGTTGCTGAGTGGCTCAGCCTTGGCCAGTAGCATGTTCAGTTTGGAGCTGATTGGCATTGGCTCTATTGGACAAAGGGGAAACTTGTGGCAGCTTCTCACAGAAGCCACTTCTGTAGCCCTCCTGCTAAAAAAACCTTACACACAAACCCAGTACACTAGTTTGTTTTAAACCCATTGTGTTTTATTGTTTTTAAATTAATTAGAAGGTGAATTAGGTAACTCAGGTTGCCTAGGTGGGCTCTACCTGAGACAAATATGGGCCCTTATTGACAGGTCATATGGACTTTTGCTTGTCTTGCTATGCTGGATAACTTCTTTACAGTAAAGGTGATGGAGCACTGGAACAGGCTGCCCAGGAGGGTTGTGGAGTCTCCTTCTCTGGAGGCATTCCAGAACTGCCTGGACACATTCCTGTGTGAGCTCGTCTAGGTGATCCTGCTCTGGCAGGGGGTTGGACTAGATGATCTTTCTAGGTCCCTTCCAACCCCTCACATTCTATGATTCTATGGATCATTAGTGACTCAGGGACACCTGCACTAGTGTGGTTAAACAGCATCCAGACTTGAGCGGGTGATGATACCTGGTATTGCACTGCGCTGTGTACTAACCCACTCACGTCTATGTTGATTGAACTTTTAAAGCATGTTTTGTTGTGTGCTGTGGGATGTAGCAAGAATTCAGCCTTCTAGAAAAAACAGGAATGTTGCTATTGCTGCCTGAGAGGAGAAAACCTGGAGCTGAGGCTCGCTGTGTGAAGGCAGATGTGACGTGCTATTTACATCAGATAGGCCACATCTGGCCTATCAGATGGGCCACATTTGGCAATAACTGCATTTTCACATATGGCTGTAGTAGTTCTGTTTTATTCCTCATGTCAAGTTAAAAAAAGGCACAAAATGATCAAACTGAACAACTGTGAGGACCAAATCCTCAGGTGGGAAGCTTTACCTGCCTCTCTCTTACAAGGGTATAAGAATTCCTCTTATTCAGAGACTGGTTATTTACAGCTATAGCTGCTGTTTCTTGTCAGAGAAATTCTTGTCTTCCAAAGGAAGTGCAGCAGCCTGCTTAGAAGTGTCCTGAGGTGGGGCTGGTTGGTTGGATTGGCCATTTTAGCCATGTTGGTCTCACCTGTTAGTTAAATCACTGCACAGTTACCCTTTGCAACCTACGTCCTAGGGACTTCGCTGCCAGCGTCCAAGCTTGCTAGGCCCTGGCAGATGAACCTTAGGACTAAAGGGTGGGTCCAGCTCTGCACATGCTGTGTCTTACCTAAAAAAAATCCATTGCGCAGGCTCGAGGGTGCTATCCGCTATCCTCTTTTTATCAGCACACTTGTAAAAGGCGCTGATGAGGAGCGTGGGTGGAGCCCTCCCTGGATCTTCGTTCGTGAAGCCTAGCCACACATACCCTTTGCAGTTTTTAGTTGTTTAGTCGTTTCAAGAGATATTTGCATTTCCTAGATAAAAACATTTTATGAAGAACATTTACACGTAGACGATGAAATTCGCTACATCTTAGATGGATCTGGCTATTTTGATGTTCGAGACAAGGACGACAAATGGATCCGGATCTTCATGGAAAAAGGAGACATGATAACCCTCCCTGCTGGCATCTATCACCGCTTTACACTGGATGAGAATGTGAGTTGTTACATATTACTATAAATTTTGATGACAAATCCATGTGAATATATATCACATTAGTAACCACGTGCACCAAGACTTGCAGTTCGTTAGCAAAACATATTAAATATGAAGCAGGAATATGGAAAATACTAAATAATTCACAGCATCTGAACCTTTCATCTCCAGGTCACAAATCCAGGTTCCTCTCATCAGCTGTAACTGCAAGTCATTGCCATGTGATATCTGTAGTATATCTTATGTGACAGTGGCATGAAAGCCAAGCCCTGCGGCTGTCCTTCCCACAGTTGCCCCTGTTGTCAGTTGAGGTGGAGATGGTGTAGAGGGATCCTTCTGTATTGCCTTGCTGTGTATCTTCATGGAGATAGAGAAAGCATATCTGTGTCCATCACTTTATTTTTCCTAAGTGTTAAATTCACCTTTAGGGAGAGAAGGATTAAAGGTCCAGAGTTGCTACTTGCAGCCAGCATGTGCCAGACTGAGTGCTGGCTTCACAGGAGGTGACCTGATTTCAGAGGGTATTTTTGGCAATAAGACTGTGAGATTGCCACACATAGTCCTTATCTGTGTATCTGTCTTGTGGGCTTTTATAAATATGTTTGTAATTTCAGCATTATCCCTGTGGAAATGGGGAATTGTGTGGTGTCTTCTGTGTGGTAAATTCTGATCTCTGGCATAGTCTTGGGAATGGTATAATTTTGAATCAACTGTCCAGATAGCACTTATCATATATGTAAAAAAAGGGAGGTGCTGCTTTGGTGAAAATAACTTTTCCCATCTGCATTTTGAGATCCACACTGAATCAGCTGCAATTGCTATTTTTAGGCCTTTTCTTTATGCATGCAAAATGTCAGGGCTTATGGGTTGAATCAGGCACAGTCTGAAAATCACTTGGGGTCTTCTGTGGCCCCTGGTGCAATAACTGTGCCAACAACAGAGGGAGCATTAAACTCATTGCCCATGGTAAAGTGTGGGGAGTGATACCCATGTTCCTATAATCCTTGTATGGGTAGGATGTGCTCATTAGCCTTCTGGCAGTCATCCTAGGAGAAGGACAACTCTGATTCCAAACCCAGGCAGATGGAGCTCGTTTAGCCCTGTAAGGCCTTCCATCTAAGAGAAGAACACTCCAATAAAACCTCCGTCCTAAGGACTTCGCTGCCAGCGTCCAAGCTTGCTAGGCCCTGACAGATGAACCTTAGGACTAAAGGGTGGGTCCAGCTCTGTGCATGCTGTGTCTCACCTAAAAAAATCCATTGTGCAGGCTCGAGGGTGCTATCCGCTAGCCTCGTTTTATCAGTGCGCTTGTAAAAGGCACTGATGAGGAGCGTGGGTGGAGCCCTCCCTGGATCTTCGTTCACGAAGCCTAGCCATACATACATGGGTTGAATCCACAGGAAGCCTAAAACGTTCAGCCACTTCAGAAACTGTAGTCCGTAAGTGCCATCTTCAAAGTCAATTCTTTAGACGCTTCTAGACTCTTGCATTTTGTAGATAAATTCTTTAAGTACCTAACTTTATTCTTGACATTGCTGAGCACCTGGGTGCAAGAGAAGCACTTAGCAGTGTTCCAAAATAGGTAGGGTCTAAATCCATGGCACAGTGGACTGAAGAGGAGAGTTCCCCATAACTCGGTGCTGCAGAACATATCCCATTCTCTGCTGTCACAGCTGTACCTCACACCTGGCATTCTTGTAGTTAGCTGGTGTCAGGGAGTGTTGCATTTTCTGTTGAAATTTGGACACTTTACACTTCCCGTAGCATTATTTTTTGGCTAGTTACTCTCCATTCAGCTTTTATGGCTCTCATTTTGAAGCTTTTAGTATTCCTCAAAAGCATTGTGTAGCCATCTCGGGTATTCTGATTACTATTGTTTAACTAAGTAAGTAGGATTTAGATACTGCAGTTGTTCAGTATTGTGGATCCAGTCAAAAAGACTTGCTTAAAACAGGATTTTTTTGGTTTGTTTGAAACTGGGGGAAGTACTGTCTCTTCCTGACCTGAGGGCACTGGTTGTGACACAGTGTATCACTGCAGTAGCTGGGAGCAGGAACAGCAGTGTAGTGATACAGTTTTCTAGGACACATGAAGCTTTCAGTCTGTCTTGAAATGATTTCAGAAATTTCTGTAGAAGTGCAAATGAAACATTAACTTCAGAATGAAGAGCCTATGGAAAAGGGCTCTTAAATTACTTGTCACTTCTTGTTCTTCGACAGAATTATGTGAAGGCAATGAGGCTATTCGTTGGAGAACCTGTCTGGACACCATACAACAGGCCAGCTGACGATTTTCCTGCTCGGAAAAAGTATATGAAGTTTTTGGTGGAAGCAGCACAGTAATTGTGTCCGAGACCTGACAAGTGGAACCCCTGTCAGAATAATTATGACTAGTAGCTTTTCACTGATTAGACTTCTATTTACAAACACAATTGGAATCACAGAATCGTAATTGGAATCACAGAATGGTAATTGAAATCAAAGAATCATAGAAGAATTTACGTTGAAAGGTCATTTGGAGGTCATCTAGTCCAAACCCCTGCAAAGTACCAGGCCAACTCAAAAGATCGACCAAGTTACTCAAGAACTTCAGGTTTGGAAACCCCCTGTGGTGGAGGTTCCACAGCCTGTCTGAATGCCTGTTCCAGCACTTAGCTGTTCTTATGGACAAGCATTTGTTCTTCATTGCCAGCTCCCTGGTTGCAGCTTGCAGTTGTTGCCTGTTGCCCTTTTGTTGAATGCCTGAGAAGAGTCTGGCTCTGTCTTCTCTGCGTTCAATAGTTAGGTCTCTTTTCAATCTTCTCTTCTCTAGCCTAGACAAACTGGGCTCTCTTCTGTTAAGGAAGATGTTGAACACATTTTTCCCTAGTTTAGACTACTGAGGAATGTCACTTGTAACCAACTAACATTAGGATTTGAACCACTGACTGTTTTGAGCCTGATGGTCCAGATGTTTTTTACCCACCTTGCAGTTCATATCAGTCTGGCTACAAGGTTACTGTGCAGCACACTGTAGAAAGCCTTGCTGTGGTCAAGGTGAATGACATCTGCTGTTTCCCCTCCTCCACAAAGCCAATCACTGCCTCTTGGATGGCAGTCAGGATGGTCAAGCAGAATGTGCCCTTGCTAAATTGGCATTGACTGATTGCTCCCCATCACCTGGTATTTCATGTGCTTGGAACACTTTCTGTAATGGCTAATTCTTTAATTTTCCTGGGGAGTGAAGCTGACCAGCTTGTAGTTCCCCAAATCTCTTTTCTTGCCTCTTTGAAGATAGCAGTATCATTTGCTTTTTTGTGGTCAAAAAGGTTTTCTTGATCTCTGTGACTTTTCAAAAATGCCAGCAGCCTTGCAGTGACATTAGCTAGTTGCATTTACAATTGCTCAGGAATCTGTTTTCTAACCTTTTTTCCTTTATATTTCTGGCAGGTAGAATTGGGAGAGATGAGTTACGTTAATATTCACTGCTCTGAATCCATGGTAATGAACTATGTGGGAATCTGGTTTTAATTAAAGAAAATAAACCCTGCTTCATTCTTGTCTAAAAATGTTCATAAGGTAAATTTGCATAATTGGCATTTTAGTATGCAGCTTCCCAAGTTATGCCCTGGTATGTTAAACTGTGTTTTTCTCTCAGTAAAGGGTAGTGATTTGCTATTGTGAATTATTAATAAAATTACTTTGACTTGGATATATTGTTTGTTTGCTTGTTTTTGTTGTGCTGGTGCTAAGGATACATCGAACAACAGTGTTACAGTAATTTTTAATTAGTTATTAGTCCTTGTGCTACTACTGACTTTATTATGGGACAGATTATTAACTGTTCTCAGTTTCTTCAGCTGTAAGATGGAGAAGAACAGAGTTAGACAATACTGATCCAGTTTTCAGTAAATGCCTTGCAGTTATGCAGGACATGCAGCTCCTCAGCAATGGATACCAAAGCATTTCAGTATGAATTTGCTCTTTACAATGACAAATTGTGTCAGCTGGGCAGATGTACTGCTTGTTCCAGCTCTCAATGGATGATAAGAGCATGGGCTCTGTGCTGGCTGAAGCCTGTGTGCTGATTTCAGCCAAGTATAATATGAGCTCCTGCCTTGCAGTTTCCTGAATAAATATGACTCTAGAAAGAAGTTGAAACTTAGGCTTATTTGAATTTTGCTTATTTGAGTTTTCCTAATGTAATAGACAGTAGATAATTGAACTTTCCCACTGTTCCTTAGGAGGCAGCAAAGTTTTCCTCACTTTGTAGCAGCGTTACTTAATTTCTAGGTGATTTATTTTATCTCAAGAGAGAGGTCTTGACAGACTGGAGGGCTGGGCAATCGCTAAACATATGAAGTTTAACAAGGGCAAGTGCCAGATTTTGCATCTTGGATGGGGCAACCATGGATGTACATACAGATTGGGGGATGAGAGGCTGGAGAGCAGCCCCACAGAAAGGGATCTGGGGGCTCTGGTCGATGGCAAGTTGAACGTGACTCAGCAGTGTGCACTGGCAGCCAAAAAGGCCAACTGTGGAAAAGGGTGCAGGCACAACCCATGCTTGCAAAATGCAAGCTCCCCCAGTGCTCCAATTCAGTTCAGTTTTGTGCAGTGCTTCATAAGCCTGGCTGAAAAATCAGTGTTAGTAGCAAATATGAAGTTTAACTCTAGTCAGACACGTTGGGTAGGCTTGCATGGATGCTGTGCCATGTGCCTCATCAATTCAGGGATTTGTTTGCCACTTGTCTGGAAGAAGCACTTAAGTGTCCTCTTTTATAGCACACTGGGGCATCCTGGCCCCAGAATAATCTTGGGGGATATTTCAAGGTACAGCTACAGGAACACATGACAGTTACTGCCAGCAGCAAGTTTTATTCCTTTGATTTATATGCCACAAAAATTGTGTTTCTGACTATTAAGTAAAATGACTGCTTTCTCCTGTTGCTGGTATCAGTCTGTCGTATCCAGTCTAATTTATCCTGCTTCTGCCTTTTTTTTCTTTTCCATAACAGAAGTCAATGTGAGAGTGTTCATTCCTCCTGTGGGCTTTTCCATTTTGATCTCTCTCTGTAAAAGGAGATGTGGAGGTGGCACCAGCATGAGCTTTTGACACCCCCCATTCACAGCACAACCATCCCGTAACAGACTAGGGGAGTGACTGGGAAGAGAGAACAGGTAACACACTGTACTCAGGAGAGATTTACAGTTTGGAGGCTATGATGATGGACGGACAGTAAGGCAGCTGCCTGCAGCAATTGCTTTCAGCAGCTCACTGACATGGCACATGACCTGGGAAGCAGGACTGAAGCACCTTGTTTTGTTGCCTCTTGGAGGAATATATACACCCAGCAGAGCTCCCATCTCCTGGCTGTCAAGAATAACACATGATCATCCTGCTGAAGATCATTCATCATTTTCATAGCACAATGCATTCTGCTGCTGGGAGGTGGTGGAGGCTGGAGGGGGGGGTCTGACTGTCATCACTTTTGAGTCCATGCCCTTTAGTGCTAGAGGTGTCTTTGAAAGGGTGAAAGCTTTGCTCTCTGGAAGTGTTTTTTGTCAGCCAGGAAAAAATCAATTTGGGGCTGGTGTAAAGATTCCGCACCTGTGAAGAGATTACATGGGAGATTATACTGGGAAGAAACAGCTAGGAAGAAAAAAAGTTAATATTAATAGAAAGCATTACAGAGAGGAGTGGAGAGCAGGGAGAGAAAACATGCTGTTCCTTCAGATGAAAAATGCAGTTTATTTTCATGGCAATTTTTTTGTGTTTGTTTCCCCCCATCTTAAAGTGCAAACTGAAATCGATTTTTGGTCCAAAAATATGAGTCTGTTTTACTGCAGCTAGCAGAAAATCTTGGTGCATTGATGTAGTATGAAAATTTATGTAAGTGGTTCCAGCAACAGCACGTTGGCAGCATTTACTCAGGCAGGGAGAATATTTCAACTCCTCCAGGATTAGAGCTTAACAAAAAGAAAAAAAAAAAAAAAAAAAAGGTAGGAGAAATGGTATTGGATTGAGGTGTTTGAAGATAGCTATTTTCGTACTTATGTATTATTTTCCACTTTAATCCAAACTGACACATACCTCAGTTCCTCATGACCAGCAGTGGTCTTACTTTCTGCAAGAGGACTCGAAGCAAACTGTTGATGTTCAGTAGGCTTTTTAATAAATGAGTTGGGCAACTCTATGGCTGCAAACTCTGTGATGCTGACCTCCCTTGTTATGTGTCCTAGGCAAGTGTCTTTGGCGGGGAATCTTAATGCAAAGGCATTTCACAGCCAGTTAATATATTTAACTAGTACCATCCATACCATGCACTTAGGGATGCCTTCATCCAAGGGAAATGCTGATAGCGAGGGCTGTCTCACCCTGGACTGTGGAGAGCAGGGGCTGTGCTGCTTTGCGGTGCCTGCAGGAGCCAGTAGCTGCCTGTCCTGGCTTGACAAGTATAAATGCACTTGGAGCATTGGGTCCTACTGACAGGAGAGGCAGTCTCCTACCTGTTTTTTGACTCCAGGATTTAGCTTGAACTAGGAATTTATGAGAAGGGATGGTTTCCTGACAAAGTTAATCATTTAATATCAGCTGGCTGACACCAGTGCACATAAAGACTGAAGTAGCAGCTGAGCACTGCTTTGAAATATTTTCCTGATGATAGCCAAATAATGGACTTAGGTATTTGGCCAGGCAAAGCCTATGGATCTGACCTGTGCTATACTCAAAAAATACATCATCTGTTTGGGAGTTTTCCCTGTAAAAATGATAGAAATTCTCAGATTCCTTCCCCTCTCCCAATAGTAGAAGCCAAATAAACATACTAACTCACTGGGGCATGTTACAATGTAAATATTCCTGTCTTGAAGATCCAGATGTGATCTGATTTGCTGCACTCAGTGTGAGTTTACAGCTTGATTCCTAAAACTCTGTGCAGACTCCTACAATGTAAGGTACATCACTGGTGAGATCTCCACCCCCCCCAAGTTTTATGAAGTGGATAGAAAGTATGATGGAAGGGGTGTATGGCATCTTCCTTTGAGCTCCTATTATTGGTATGAGCTAACACATTAAATCCACCTTGTTTTAACATCTTTAGTTTCCCTGGCCTCTGCTTGGGACAGCAGCAATCTAGGTTGCTGCCTAAGCAACTTCAGAGAGGTTGACTCTGGCTGCTGTGGTTCTACCTATTTTGAATTAATTTAATTCTATATTTGATAGTCCTGTTTTCACACATTTCTTGATTGCAAGTTGAAGCAGAGAGGGAATCTATGTTTCTCACTACAGCTAAATATGGGAGTACCACACCTCTTCGGATCTTGGACAGTGACAATGCATGTGGTTGATCAAGCGCATCTGCCGATACACAAATAGGACAGACATAACTTAGCTACGCATGTAGATTATACTCTTCTTATTCCCCTCTCCAATTTGATCTGCGAGACATCTAAGCAAAGGCTTCAGAAATGGATTGCCCCTCTACTACTACTTAGGCCACTGTAGTGCAGAAAACCTGGCAGCCTGCCCAGGTGGGCTGGTAATTCCCAGCCCATCCGTGTGTTGAAAGCCTCAGGATGAAGATAAATCTGAAGAGGGTGTTTGCGAGCTTGGTGAGTTTTTCCAGTGGGTCAGTGAGCTCATCCAGCTTGTGCATGACTGCATGAGTGCTCTTGCTGACATGAAGGATGAGGGAGGTAGAGAAATGATCATCCTTGCCAGTACACTGGCTGAAGCTCATTGTGGAGTCTCGGGCAAATCTGCACGTGCCTTTTGGGGAACGTTTACCACATCCAGTCAAAAAAGTAAGGCATAAAGAAAATGTAAATGACCAGTTAGTTAGGGGGTGCCATTATCACCTGAATTGCAGTTAGGCACCAGAATGGCAGATAGATACTTAAGTCCTTTTGAGGATCAGGGTCTCTGTGCATAATGTAATTATCTGAATGTCTGAAGTACAGCTTCTTTGCACCTCTTTTAATAAAAGAGGAAATTTAAATGCAAAACTTCTGTTAAGGCACATTAAGCTTTAAGACTTGAATACTACAATCAGCTCATTCAGGCTATACTTTCCACAGCTCTTCTCACTTAGCGAGATGACACATGCATGCTGTGTTTTAAAGCTGAGCTCTGCCCTCATTTATACCAGGAACCCTCATTAAATTCAGCTGAATTCATTGAATTTAACAGAATTGCCTGGTGTAATTAATGTTTTGAGGACAAATTTTGTCCTTACCTTTAAAGCTTTGACACTATATACAGCATTCAGATGTGTAACTAAATGAATATAGGAAATTCAAACACTTGTATATATGTTAAATCCACACCATAAAGTGACATTGATATTCTTTCTTGCATTTTATAAACAGTTAACAATTTGCATACATCCAGCAGTGATAATATGCCTTTGCATTTAAATTTTAATTATTCTGCAAGTCTACCAGGATGTCACTTGTTTAATGGCTCACTGAGCTTAGAGGTCACCCAGTCCAAGTCTCCTCTACTGGTGTTTTTATCTGACTAAAAGCTTCTAGTAATAAGAACACAGCAAACATACTGAAGTAGTAATACCTATGAATTAGAATTTAGAGAAACTTAAAGAAAAGGGAATTGTTTTCAGAGTGTTTCTTTTTTAATGGTTATTGGACTCTGACTGGGATTACAAAGTTTTATTCTCTGCTGATCGTAACACAGGCTGTCAGTTACACATCATGAGTATAAGGCACTACGGAATCAAAAAAAGGAAGCATGTTACTCTTCAATTGTAAGAAGACAAGATGGTGGATCATTCAGAGTTGGAAAAGACAAATCCAGCTTCCTGAAAGCACAGACGATAGTAGAACAACATAACATGACACCTGACCTTCAGCTAAATGCATGAGAAACTGTTACAGAGTATCAATTTACATAACATTATAATTTTTTTAAACTGGAATCAGAGAATCACAGAATGGTTTGAGTTAAAAGAGACCTTCAAGATCATCTAGTCCAACCCTCCTGCCAGCGGCAGGAATACCTTCCACCAGACCAGGTTGCTCAAAGTCCTGTCCCACCTGGCCTTGAACACTACCAGGGACAAGGCATCTACAACTTCTCTAGGCAACCTGTTCCAGTGTCTCACCACTCTCACAGAAAAGATTTGCTTTCTTATGTCTAATCTAAGTCTACCTTCTTTCTGTTTGAAACTGTTACCCTTGTCTTATCACTACACTCCCTGATGGAGTCCCTCCTCATCTTTCCTGTAGGCCCACTTTAAGTATTGGAAGACCACAATAAGGTCTCCTCAGAGCCTTCTCTTCTCCAGGCTTACCAACCCCAACTCTCTCAGCCTGTCTTCACAGGGAAGGCGCTCCAGCCCCTGATCATCTTTCTGGCTCCTCCTCTGGACCTGCTCAAGCAGGTCCATGTCTTTCTTACACTGGAGGCCCCAGTGCTGAACAGAGTACTCCACGTGGGGTTTCATGAGAGTGTGATAGAGGGTGAGAATCACCTCTCTTGACCTGCTGGCTACACTTCTCTTGATGCAGCCCAGGATGTGATCGGCTTTCCGGGCTGCAAGCTCTCAATCTACTCATTGCCCAGCCTATATTTGTGTTTGTGATGGTCCTGACGCAGGTGCAGGACCTTGTGCTTGTCTTGTTGAACTTCACAGGCCCACCCCTCAAGCCTGCCAAGGTCCCACTGGATAACATCCTTTCCCTCCACCATGTCAATATCATACAACTTGGAGCCAGCAAACTTGCTGTGGGTGCACTTGATTCCACTGTCCGTGTCACTGACAAAGATGTTAGACTATGTTGGGCCCAATACTGACCTATGGAACTCCACTCATCACTGGTTTCCACTTGAACATCAAGCCACTGACCACAACTCTTTGACTGCAAACATCCATCCAATTCCTTATCCATCCATCAAATCCATGTTTTGCCAATTTAGAGACAAGGATGTTGTGCAGAACAATGTCAAGTGCTTTGCACAAGCCCAGGCAGATGATGTCAGTTGTTCTTCCCTTATCCACCAACACTGTAACACTGCTGTAGAAGGCCATCAAATTCGTTAGGTACGATTTGCCTTTAGTGAAGCCATGCTGGCTGTCACCAATCACCTCCTTATTTTCCATGTACCCTGACTGACTGGCCTGTAGTTCCCCAGGTCTTCCTTTTTTGTGTTTCCACTTTTCCAGTCAGTTAGAACCTCCCCGGACTGCCACGACTTCTCAAATATGATGGATAGGGGCTTAGCCACTTCATCCACCAGTTCCTTCAGGACCCATGGGTGAGATGCACTGGTGGGTCCTGAGGTACACTGTAGTAAAGAATAACTAAACAGTAATAGACTTGTAGGGATGAAGCTGACTCTAGGTCAGCACAAAGTCTTCACAATGATAGAATTGCTATAGACAACAGATTCTGTAGTAATGCCACTGAATAGTCATAATTGAATAGATTTTATTTCACATTTACACATTACCAAGAGTATATACAATTTAAAAAATCAGCCTTGCTGGAAAAAAATCAGTTGGAAATTATCTATCCTAACTTGAGACACTGAGTATTAAAGCTATCGCCCTCTTTGATAGCTACAGCTTCTAGAAGTGCCTGCTTCTTCTGCATACTGCGAGATGACTCCAGCTCATACATAGTTGTCAAGTTGAAGAGAACACTCTCATGCAGGTAGTGTTTAGGGTCCTGCTGAACCATTCCTTCCAATTGCCGGAGGGAATCCTTCAGTTTTCCGAGATAGAGAAGACAAACTGCAGCATTGTTATTAGCCTAGCAAAGAAGATATTGTAAATAAATAAATAAATGTGTGTATATATATATATATATATATGTATCTATGTATTTACAAGTGATGAGAGAGAAGGAAAAAAATAAGTCTATCACCTGGAGTTACAATAGATTTATTATGTGCTAGGGATTACTATTTTGCGTGTGTGTGTATGCAAGGAACTAAAATACATTATCAATCACACAATCCAGTCCTTTTCTTCTTGTTATTCTCAAGATTTATCTTGTGCCAGTAGGACCTGCTGACTTCTAAGAGCTGAAACTCTAAGTCTAAACAGAAATATAAACAGTATAGGACATTAGTCAGTTAATTCTGAAAGTCAATTGAAACAGATTTCAGAAACTACATAAGCCTCTGCATGCTCTCATTTTCATAGCGTTTCTTTTAATGACTTCACTATATCTTCAGAAGTGTTTTGCTCTCTGACTTACATATAGAAGATCCCCATAAGCAACAGGAAGAAATTATTACAAAGGCATCTACGTCTGACTTAAAAGTAAATTCAGCAGATAGAGCAGTCCAAGTACATCATAAATGATCAACTCAGGTTTCATTTTCTTTTCAGTACAAAACAGGTTTTATGAGTTACTGAAGGATTCCAACAGTACAAAGTCATATAACATGATTAGCAGCAGAAACTTTCTCCCCAACTTAAAGCTTCAGATAAAGGAAGAACACAGCCTTTTAAAAGAGAATTCCTTTTCTCTTCTGTTAGGAAACCTCACTGATCTTGTGTGGTTTATAATACATACTATTTAGAGCCTTCAGAGTGATCCTTCTTAAATTCAGTCCCTCGAATCTTTAAATGGCCTTGGATCAGGCTACTGGGGTTAAGTTCTTAGGAGCACTCTTATATGACCATGCACTGAAAGCTGCCAAACATAGAAAACCCAAAAGTAAATGAACAGCTTTTCTTTGATCTCCTCTTGTGATGGGAATCTAAGGCTCTGATATGCAATGTGTTAAAAATGTCATACTTCAGATTACAATATCCCTTCAATGTTGAGTGAAATCAAGTTAAACTCATACACGTTGGCAGCTGCCATTTCTTTTTCTGACGTGTATGTCTATGCAAAAAACAGTGACTGTAAAAAAAAAGTGCTTTTGTGAAGATCCCATAAAACATCATATTATGGAATTTCTTCATGTATGCCTACGTATTCATGCCCTTCATACAGACTTCATTTCCCATCTCATTTTCTATCTTACACTAGAAACCCTTTGGCACACATGTCACATCCAATTTTTCTATAAAGCTCTGAGCGTACTCCAGATACTAATTAAATCCACACATGAAGCATTATGAGAATAATTTAGGTATTCATTATAAATGTAGCAATTTGGAGATTTACCACAGCATTTGATGAGTCGATCCTTAAAATTTCTGTGAAAAATCGATGAGCTTCCGAAAAATTATTCTGACCAAGGTGGAGAAATGCTCTGGAAAGTAAGTGACATATGAATGAGTTCTCTTCAAAAACCCAAGGTGATAATAAATTTCAAAAAGAATAGACACTATTTTTTATTTTTTGTGTTATGGATGTGAGAGTTTCTGACATTTGCTCTTCATGGTGTAATTACAACCAGCAAGAAGACACTGATTTATAGACAAATGGAATGACAACTTGGATCATCTGGCTATTATATATTCTGCCTACCAAAGCAACAGTCTTCATTGTGTTTTTATTGATTTAAATGCAGACACTCTATTCCTGAAATTATTCCTCTTCATGAAATTAGCTATGCTATGGAATTTTAGAGCACTTTTGATTAGTATTTTCTAAATATATTAAGCCAATGTGCTAACCATTACAAACTGAGTACCCCATCATGCAGCTCGATTTACTACAATGAATTCCAGCATCCTTTGAAACTACTAGGCTGTAACTTTACTAGTAAATCTGATTGTAGGTTAAGGGCCCAAAATAGCTTCTCCTCTCCTAAGAGTTACTTATGCAAATGTATATTAAAAAGCAGAGTGGAAATATGCAATGTCTGGAAGAATAAGAAAAAGCTTTGTAAAATCAACTGAAGGATCACAATTTCAATCCAGGATAATATGACTGTACCAAGTACTACAGATCTCCTGGTTCTATATGCCATTCAGTCTCACTTATGACAGGTGTAGATACATAAAAGGGAGAAACAGAATGGGATTGTCTCAAGGGTAGTTTAATGCTCACAATGCACACTTGGCAAAACCATATGTTAAAAGTTTTATTTAGCCATTAAATTATCTACCTGTTCATTAAAACCATAACTTGGCTCTGTAGTCCATCCAATTTGTGAGTCACTTTCTCAACGTCTTGAAAATATTTTTCTGCAGTTTTTATGTCTCCAATCTAGACAGTGAAGCCACAAGAAAGTTACCGCAATAGAAAGAACAGAGATACAGCCTGATTGTATCTTTTACAAAGGATAAGAACATGAAAAACATAAGAAAGTCCATTATCTAACTGGCTCCAAGCTGACCAGGTAACATCTGTCATCTCCTTCTCTGGAGACATTCAAGAGCTGCCTGAATGCATTCCTGTGTGACCTCATCTAGGTGATCCTGCTCTGGCAGGGGGGTTGGACTAGATGATCTTTCTAGGTCCCTTCCAACCCCTAACATTCTGTGATTCTGTGATCAAACAAGGTATTTGAAGAGCCACATTAAGGTCATGAAAAGAACACCAAAAGCACATGCAACTTTCTCTAAGGCAGTGTTTATCAGCTGTGGGTTGTGCAGCAGTCATGGATTATATGGCAGGGGTGTCCCACTTCCTCATTTGGCTCTTTTGTTGTAACTGACTCCAAAGTTTATAAAATTAGCTGAAAATGAGAAAAAGTCAGAATTACTTCCAGTGAGACTGGGTGTTACACTGCAGGAAGTGAAGAGTGACATGGCCCAAAGGCAGAGCCTGTCAATGGGCAGAACTGGAGTGCAATAGCCTGGTAGATAGCATAGGACCAATACTCGGTTAACTCATAGGTTACAGATCATAGCCAGGGACCATGACTCAGTTTCATCTCAAATAGCAATGTGTGTGACATTTTCACACAGGTGAAACATCCTTTCCTTTCTAGGAGTCCCCTTCCCTGTCCTTCCTCCCACAAAAACTGTTCCTCTTTATGCCAGTTTTCAAATCCCTCACTCCTTCATCACTGGTGTTTTCTAATGTGCAAATAGGCTGTCTCCTCAACACCCTCAGTGGCCCACTGCGTTGCACTAGAGTTGTTTTCTGACATGTTTTGGTGTCAGGGGAGGTTCAGGTTAGGTATTAGGAAATATTTCTTCACTGAAAGAGTGGTTAAGCATTGGAATGGGATTCCTGGTGTTGTGGTGTGGTCACCATCCCTGGAGGTGTTCAAAAAAACATGTAGCCATGGCACTTTGTGACACGGTTTAGCAGGCATGGTGGTTTTGGGTTAATGGTTGGATTTCATTATCTTAGAGGTCTTTTCCAACCTTAATGATTTTATGTTCTATGTTTTCTATGTATTTATTCACTATATAACTGTCAACAGCAGTATCACGTAGCAGATTTAGAATAAACACATACCTGAAGGAAAATTCTTCCAATTCCACTCAACAGCTGAGGTTCTTGCTGTGGGTAATATTTGATGATGGTGTGATAAGCATCTACAGCAAGCACATAGTCCTAAGGAGTGAAAAGCATGTGACCAACTCTCCAAGCTTAGCATTCTTCAACCTTTATGTTGCCTTATTTTTACAGACACATTCAAATTGAATTAAAGCAACTGCAACTTGTCAGTGGGACAGAATTTCTACCTGCCACAACAGACACTTGGAAATGGATCTTCCTTTTTTTTTTTTTTTTTAAGGGTTCTTTTTTTTTTTTTTTTTTTTTTTAAGCTGGATCATATTCTGTTTGTAGCTAAATGCCAAGAAAAAAAAAAAAGAACATTTCATCTTAGACTACGATTTAGGATGGAAGTCAAAAGTTTTCTGTGTGACTGGGGTATACATACTTAAGAAGTGTCTCATTTATCAAATATATGTATAATTCACATGGTTTAACAAACTACGTTCCAAAGCTTTGGAAACTACTTGTGCACATGCTCTTAACTTGTGAAAAATATAATGTGACAAAAGCTGCAATTCATGAACATTTTCAGATTACAAATTAGTACTACTGTCAAGGGAAACAAGACCTTCCCCTCCTACCACACAGTGTAAAAGGAAAATGAGGAGGTAATCTAAATAGAAAACTGATCTGTGCTAAAACCAAGTAGGGGGTGGGCTGGTTCTGAACTCCAGAAAGCTCTGCAAGTGAACCCTCCCACAAACCTGCCTGCACAAAGACCATGCTGGCAAGTGACAGCTCTGACATCTGTCTGCTCAAGATGCAGTGCAACCATACCTTCAAGATGATGACCAGTGACAGAAGGTTAAACAAAATCAAAAACAAAATGATTTTTAAACAAAATCATGGTCCCTTTTCCCACAGGAAAGAAATGCCCATGTGACTGCTTATTGCAGTCCAGCTGTTTCATGGTTAAACTGCAGTAATTCAGTGATCTGGGCACTAAATGACTTTCAGAGTTCAGCTACATAGCCTCTGGCAGACATACACTAAAAACTCTGCATTTGCTCTATTCTGACTGGAAGACACATACTAGGTACAGTCATGGGACATGGGGTTGTGCTAGTCTCAGTTGTAGCTTCTTGGAGAAATCCTGAGCAGAGGCAGAAAAGCTTGCCTTTGTTTATAAAAGCCAGGTATATACAAAGATAGAAGACTCTGCTGTACTGATTTGGTGCTTCCTGACAACTGTCTTGCCCTTCAACTTAACAGAAGTATTTGCAGTGGGTGTTAGGAAGCAAAAGACATCTAAGAATAATCTTTCAAAATTGCACAGACATCTTGGGATACTCTCTACCATTTTTCTTGGTTAAAATACAGTACTAATTTAAATAACTTGTCCCTAATGTGGTAACAGCTACTGGTAAAGGTACCTTCTCTTCATCTCCTGGTTAGTCTGAGGAGGTGAAGTGCCTCAGGTGTAAGCAATTTATTTTCCTGAGGTCACACTTAGAAGGACTGAGTGTTGTGTCCATCTCTGGAGTCCTCAGTACAGGAAAGACAAGGACCTGTTGGAGCGGGTCCAGAGGAGGGCTACAAAAATGATCAAAGGAATGGAACATCTCTCCTGTGAAGAAAGGCTGAGAGAGTTGGGAGTTGTTCAGCCTGGAGAAGAGAAGGCTCTGGGGAGACCTTATTGCAGCCTTTCAATACTTAAAGGAAACTTATAAGAAAGATGGAGACAGCCTTTTTAGCAGGGTCTGTTGCAATACGACAAGGAGTAATGGTAAAGAGAGCAGATACAAAGAAGACATTTTTTATGATGAGGGTTGTGAAACACTGGAACTGGTTGCCCAGAGGTGGTAGATGCCCCATTCCTGGCAACATTCAAAGTCAGATTGGATGGGGCTCTGAGCAACCTGATCTAGTTGAAGATGTCCCAGCTCATTGCAGGAGTTGAACTACATGACCTTTAAAGGTTCTTTGTAATCCAAACTATTCTATGATTCTACTTGATCTGTGAACTAGGTCACCATTTGAAACATACTAATTGCTTCATACACACAAAAAAAACAAGAGAATTCTTTGGAGTCTGATCCATACATGAGAGAAATTACATGTCCTTTAATAGTAGAGGCTGACTTAAAACAGCCCAGGAGGCATTTTACAGGACCTTTCTTTTGCAAACAATTTGTATAATGTGGGTATAATGATTAATTCTGAAAAGGTAATTATTAACATTTAGAATTTACTTCCAATTCTAGTGTGCCATACCATGTTCATGCATATTATCAGCAATGTAACGAGTTCAGAGCAAAGACAATACACACAAAAATGTATTTATTTGAATTCCGATTTATTTAGCACTGAAATTTCAACTGTGGTAAAATTTATGCTACCAGAATTTTTCATAAATCTATGACTTAGGAAAAACTTAATTTTCACTGTGACAGCCTGCACTAAAATTGACCATGGATCCCCACTGTGCTAGGTAAGCATAAAAAACTTGGAATAGGAACCTTCTGAACTGGCTCCTTAGAGGAAATCCAGCAATGCTTTTATTAGCTATTAATACCTGCAAGAGCATCATTTATAAAATCAGAAGGATTGTCTATGATTGTGAATTTTATCCCCTTAAGCATAAAATGTGCTCATTGGTAAATAATTTTGTAATATCAAATCCTAGTTTTTGTGTGCAGTGTCTTCCACTCTGTGATCTAAAACTGCCCCTTTCTTAGTTCTCAGTCTCATGTGTGCCTAGCACACATGCTCTAAGGCTTAGGCTATACAACAAAGATGTGTGGCACAATCCTGAAGGATAGGGGCTTTACAGTCACATCCCCAAACTGATGTAGAAACAACTCCCAGGAGTTAAGCTGTTAGAAAAGTGCCTATGTCAGCTTAGTTTACAGCTCAGCACGATTTGACTGCAGAAAAGTCTTGCCCAGAAGCAGCTGCACGAGGGGGCACTGTTTGCACAATAATGACACCACAGGCTCCCTTGTGTAGGCAGTAGCAAGCCTTGGTAGGAATAAGCAGCCAAGTAATGTCTTGGAGGCCCACTCTTTGGGGGCTACATGGACTTGACCTAGTCAGGTAAACAAATCCTCCTCCCCTTTTGCATTCCCTATCAAGTGGCTGTACATCTCCCTATACATCATAACTAGGAGAATGTAAACAGTCACATCTCCTAAAATATGAGAGTACAGGTGAAGCACTATGAGTCTATGCACTATATCTGTGGATATGGCACCCAGTTTCCATAAGACAGCACAGCACATAGCATCTGTGCTTATCTATCCCATGCCTTGCAGTACCTATCACAGGAATAGGACTCACTTCTAGATGACAAGAGATTAAGTTGTATGTCCAAAGCCATCCCTAAGCATAAGCAAGGATGGCCCCAGGATGGAAGTGTAGAACATTATCACAATCTCCAGGCTTACTTTTAAAAACAACCTCATTTTGTAGTTACTCCAGGACACCACAGAAATTTTGTTACATATGCATTTACTCTTCCCCTCACACTATCATGGAAACAGTAGCAGATTTATACAGCATCCTACACGTGACACAGAATGATACTACTCCATGGTAAGTAATAAAAGCACCTTATTTGACAGTTCGTTCTGAAGAAGCATACTGTATGGTAGATGTGATTTGCTCTCATTTATTGAAGACTTTGTCTTCGTTTGTAGCTTTACTAATGTGACATGGTATAAGAAAAATTGTCTGTGAGAATGATAGATACTCTCCTAGAGGAGTGAAATCTTGGTTGATACACATTGCAGTTGTGAGGAGTAAGATGTATTAGGTATTGCCAGTAAAAATAACCAATGACTACGGCTTGTGATCCTAAGACCGGTGCTGATGCACTGTCAAGGTCAGACTGCAAGCCTTAAGGTTTTCCACATCTTCACAAAACATCCCAAAAGAAGGACTAAAATTACAGAATTCAGGATATGAGTAAGATCTGGCCTATTGTTTTATAATTCAGTATCTTTTATTATGAAAATTTGGAGCCAACAATAAACATACTAATCCAGTTCCAGTAAGCTACGAGATCTACTTGCATAAGAATGGCATGTGGAGTTTGTTTTTCCTTTGATGCATTTCCCTTCATGGTCACTGCATTCTACATTTTCATGTTTCTCTCACCACCACCTTAACTACTTAAAATATTACTTATTTTGAAATAAACATAAATGACCACAATGTGTAGAATGGTAAGGGTAGATTCAATAAACCACACACTAAAAATAAGCTTTAGTTATACAAAGTGTAAAGTTCATAAATACTACATTATGGGAAGACTGCATAGGGATAACTTATCCTTCCACCCTACCTAGTGAACTTGTGGAAGGGTTATGAAAGCAGGGGCTCTGAGTGTTATGAATCCAAAGAGCAGGACTGAAGCACAGTTAGGCAAAAGACATGATTGATGCAGTCTTTTTCCTTTAAATCATAGAGAAACCAAAGCCCTTAGACATCAGTCCCTTGTGTCATTAGTACAAGCTGTTACCTTCTTTTTTGTACAGTTTTAATTGTATTAAACCCAAATTAAAATCAATTCTAATGCTTTTGTTTTTACAAAAGGCAAATTCTACAAAAGCTAAGACAACACCGAAAAAATCTAAGTGAAAAATGTGCCTTTAATTAGAGCGCATCTATAATATATATGGAAAGTACTTTAGTGTTTATTCCTCAGAGAGGTAAAAGTCTGGTAAGATAATGTCAAAAGTGATTTTAGCTCAGATAAAAGAACTGTAAAAGTTTTCAAGACACTTCCATGGTGATTTAGTAAAATGACAGACGTTTTGCAACTAGATTGTTGAACTGAAGCAATGCACATCATCAGTTGCATTTTAAATGAATGTTCCCTCATGCTGGTATATTCAGCGTAGGCACAGTCTGAAAATCACTTGGGGTCTCCTGTGGCCCCTGGTGCAATAACTGTGCCGACAGCAGAGGGAGCATTAAACTCATTGCCCACAGTAAAGTGTGGGGAGTGATACCCATGTTCCTATAATCCTTGTATGGGTAGGATGAGCTCATTAGCCTTCTGGCAGTCATCCTAGGAGAGGGACAACTTTGATTCCAAACCCGGGCAGATGGACCTCGTTTAGCCCTGTGAGGCCTTCCATCTAAGAGGTTAAACCTCCATCCTAAGGACCTCGCTGCCAGCATCCAAGCTTGCTAGGCCCTGGCAGATGAACCTTAGGACTAAAGGGTGGGTCCAGCTCTGCGCATGCTGTGTCTCACCTAAAAAAAATCCATTGTGCAGGCTCGAGGGTGCTATCTGCTANTCAATCCTGACAAGATTGTTTGCTATTAAATACTACTGAGGTTTTTTGGACAAGGGTTAGTTAAAGTAAGATAATCAGTTTTTCTTTTTATATAGTGATGTTACATAGCTTTACTTTAATAAATTATTATTAAACTACTAATAGCACAAGCTATTTCATTCAGCTAACAGTACTTGGGGATTGAATATCACCACATCACAATATTCTAAGTGTTCACTAGATGGCAATAGATGGCACTGACTTGGAGAATGAAATCAGTTTGAGTTTTGTTTTTTTTTAAAATTACATACACTTGAAATACTTGAATAAAAACAAGTGCCATTTTTAAAGCGTATTATACAACAGCAAAAAAAATGTAAATTGCTGGAACTTTGTTCAATTAATACAAGTGTTCATGGGAGAATTAACAAAAGCATGTTGAAAAATTATTTGAAGAAACAGTTTCATACTGAATACTCTAGAAAGTGAAGATGTTTACAGCATTGCTGCATGTTACTATGGTCTTAAAAATATTAAATTTATAAATAATGTATTTCTCTCACTTCTTGAAAAAAAAATATATTAACCAGCATGTTCTTATTTATATATTCTACTTTGTTTGGGATGGTAATTCATGCTTTTCTCCAGTTGCTTTTTTGAAAAAGAAAGTTCCTTAAAAAATGAACCTATGTCAAGTTCCTACTTCAAAACACAACTGCTTACAAATTCTTGGTTTAATGGACAAATATTTCTATTCAAGACAGAAATGTTCTGATCACAATATCCCTAATTCTCCTAAAAAAGATACTCCATTTCATACAAAGCAGTATTTGGATAACTCAATCTTATCTAAAAAACTGATACTTTTTGAGGTATTGTAATATTAAGAATGGAGCCCTATTTGGGAAGTAGCTTAGTAAACATCAGAGGGTCAGGTTTGGCATGACCTTAGGTAACCAAAGAGCAGGGAGCAAGGAGTGCAAATCTTGGCTTGTGAAGATTATACTGCTGAGAGCTCTGATCTGAGGCTGTTGCTGCTAATTGATTTGTGAATTACAGCTAAGATCAGGGTAAACAGCAGTTTGCTCCAAGAGTGCTAATATCCCTGTTTCCCTGACCATGAGGTGAATGGCAGAAGGTTTATTTCTGCTTCTTGAAATCAAGGAGAAGCTAAGACTGCTGCACCAAATGGAGTAGGATTGGTTAGAAAAGCAAGGAGGAATCAAGGGAAAAACCAAACCAAACCAAAACCCCAAACCCCACAACAGTAACCATGGAAGCTAGTTAGCTTTGCTTTTATTCATTTCTTTTCTGTCCCTACCCACTAGCGAGGATTTAAACTTCAAAGAAGATATGTTACTATTGAGATAGGTTGACAAGAGAGGATGTATTTAGATGTTCTGGATCTTCATCATATACAAAGGCTACAGTATTATTAATCCTCACAAACAGAGCAACATTCTTAATGCACAATTTGAAAAAGACAGAGCACATAATTGCTTTTAATTACAGCATTTAGTTAAGTGTTTGAAAAATTCAATTTAAAAATGCAAATTCTGTATTGTTATTGCATGTTCTGTAGGATAATTTGGGGAGAAATAAGTACAGATAGGTTCCCAAAGAACATTACTGCAAATAGACAGCTATGAAATAAGGCATTATTAGTCTAATTAATTCTTCACTAAGCAAAACCTTCATGTACAGTCAGACAGTATTCCCTTATCTATACACCAGTAATTCTCTTACACTTTCTCTGACATTCTATTCTGGAATATACGGTACCTCTGCAGTTGCTGCCACCCACATACCTTCATCATTAGCAGACAGTTTGCCATGGAGTACATCACCCGGCCCAGACGTGACCTCCACAGCTGAACAGAGGCTGCAAAATAAGAGCAGCTTGTGAATTTGCACAAATAAATTAGAGGTTCTTTCTTGCCATCTATTATTGGTCCCACGAATTACGATTTTGAAAGATTTCCCCTCGTTAACACCACTGGGTTTTAGCCTAGACGTTTTAATTTTTGACCATGCTGCACCATCAGACAGAAAGCACTGCATCTCTCCAAGGGAACTAACTGGTCAGCCAGCTCTGGGTACCACACACAATGCAACAATACAGAGCAACAGCCTGCCACTCACCTTTGAGCTCAGGCCAGATATCAAACATCAAAAGAACCCACACATTTTCCAGTACCAGAACAAAAGCTGCATAAAAAGATTTAAGTGATAATGAACATCAGTTTAAAAACTGCAGCATTAAATGTGACAAATTAAAAAAATCAAACATAGCTGAAATATCATCTCGGAGCCAAAATATGCAGGGTGAGAAATGTCTGAGTCTGGGACTGTTTGTGCTTTCCTCTGGCTTAAAGGTATGCTGGAAAAAAAAATCTGCCAAGCCTGTCTGCTTTCCCCATGCTCCTAGAGCATTAAAAGCTTCAGAAGCAGATTCCTTTCTCTTCCTTGCAGACAGACTCCTGATGTTGTAAGAGAATGATTCACACAGATTCTTATTTTCTCTTGTGTTACAGTACCATAAATCAATGCTAGAAATATTTTTCTAATCCTCTAATATAAACATTAGGAATATTAATTTAGTACATTTGGAAAATACATGTATCTCAGTCAATCAGCTGTCAAGGTCACTGTAATGATTTGAAAGAGGGGGAGGAAAGGCAGAAGAGTCTATTTCAGTGAGATTGTGATAACTGAGACCACTCATTTGTATCAATAATGTAGTGTCTGATGAAAGCACCACAGGTCACACAGATAATTCTTTCAGCACACATAAATGCCATTGCAAATAAGAAGAGAGCTTGGTGAAATGTCTGCGGCCTTCCTAAAAAAAAAAACCCCATCAAACTCCTTTAATCCTTCCCAACTTATCTTTTTCAAGAGGGGCATAATGTGGCACCCAAGCCTGAACCTCATATTTAATGCACTGTACCTTAAAAATCATTAATTACACCTAGCTTTTGTTTTAGAAAATCCCCCTTAACCACATGTCCCTACTGCTATTAATGGAGGATGCTGTGAAACATGAGCAAATATTTTATCATATACTTCTAGTTTTTTTTCCCTTGTGGGTGTATGTAAAACCTGGACATAATTAAATAACTCTCCTTTACTATTCCATTTATGTCAATCTCTCCTTTTTTGCTTGTCCTCATAGTTTGGTAACCACATTCAGCTTTTTAGGATTTAGGTGACAACACACTGGCCAAGGGGTTAAAGAAAATCTGCAAAGCACTAAACAAAATCAATAGCAGAACACTGTATGTTACTGAGATGCCTGAAACTCACTCTGCAGGTCCATACAACCTTATTTCCACTCTTAAGCATTTGTTTTTCCTTGCTGTTTATCAAGGACTCTCTACTTCACATTGCCATTCATTTCAACAGGATCTCTGTGCACTCAGAAGTTTCTAAATTGGCATCTCACGGAATGCATTACCAGGCAAATGCTGCAGTGCTAAATCTCTCTGGTTGTTGAAAAACTGGCAAATGAGGTGCTCTGTTCCAGACTAAGTCAGCTGGTGAGGAACCTTCTTACACTAGTAATAAGGAAATTACATAATGAATTAAGGTTGTCTTCACATTATGTTAATAAGGTTTGCTTTAGCTAGTCTGACATGAAAAAAACCAAACCTGCGAGCCTCCTGGAGCTCTAAATGCAGCGAAGCAGCAGACAGGGAGCAGATCTGGCTGAACTCCACAGACAGTATCAGTCAACAGTCTCTGCAAAGATCCCATGGGCTTTCTGACAGTCTTAAACCTACAGGCATTTGTACAGTAGAGACACAAAGATCTCTCCAAAGTTTCAGCAGCCTTGTCCCTCGATAACTGCTAGCTGCTGCTTTTCTAACTATGCCTCCTCCTTAGTTCATATCAGCTCTAAAGCAGCAGCAGAGAGGAAAAGCAAGGAGCGAGAAACTCATGAGTGAGGCAGACTGAAGCGACAGGATTGTAACATAGCTAGGAAAAACTCCATGTACCTTAAAGGGGGATTAGTGTCTTGGTTTTAAAGGGGTAAAAAGGAAAAGAATGTCGGGGGCAAAAAAGGACAAAAACGACAGTAGAAAGGGATAATGGAAAAAGTAAGTAGGAGAACAGAGGCAAGAAGAATAGTAGCTACAAGGAGAGAACAGAAATTCCTGAAGCGCTGCAGATAAATCTTCAATATAAAATTATTTCTCTTTTTCCTAACACTTTTGAGAAGAGGAGTAAATGTATTCATTTGACTATATCTGCAAATGTCTTTATGATACATGCTGCTCACATGTGCTTTCACATTTTTAGGACAGATCCAGATGGTGTATTAAGTCAAGTAGAGTAACACACTGAAGCTGCTTTACAGTCAGTCAATTTGAATACCAGGTAGAAGATTTCAGACAGGTCTGTACCATTCCATACAGACACTGATATAGGGAATTGTTTACAATATGTCTTTAACTCTGCTAACAACTCTGTTCAGCCTCTTCCTATCTCAGAAGCAGAATTCTACCTCCAACAGCCTTTAAGTGAATGTTATCCTAGAAATAAGGTTTTAAGATTTCTCAGAGTGTCAGCTGAAGCTGAAAGGTTTTTACTTTCACGGTATGATGTTTTTAACTTGCTAGGCACTATGAATGCTTCATATATTCCATAACAACACTTAGAACATCACCTCTTGTCTAATTCTTAAGTATACTCATTAGTATAAATTCCATTAAATAAAAAGAAAAAAAGATGCTTGAACTACTAATTTGTCCTGATGACCCTTCTTTATGCAACAACTAAGAAGGAACAGGAAGAAAACCTGTACTTGAATATAAAATCATGAAAATGATAATGTAGATTAAGATCATCCAAATCTTACTTTAAAAAGTGACACGTATTTCAGGATGTAACCATGCAGTTACAGTGAGACTTGGCCATTTATGCAGAAGCATCCTAGATCAGTAGAGCCTTTGTATGATGACAGTCTCATCTACAAAAATTTAGTAGATTTCAGACATGAGGACTGAGAGAAGTCAGTTAGCAAAAGCTTAAGATGAAATATCCATCTAGCTGTGACAGCAATACACTTATAGATTCATCACTGAAGGATAATAGCCATGTTCTTTATTTCTTCCAAGTAGGGAAAAAAAATTAGTGCATCAGTTTAGCAAGGGGAAAACTGTAAAATTAATTCCAGCAAATAAAAGTACAAGCTATATAATTTCAGAGGCTGAATAGGCTATAAGATGACAAAAATACTGGTTTAACAATGCTGGAGCAGTCTTCTTAAAACTTCTGGCATACTTAGGAAATTATAAAAACACACTGCCTTTGAAAAAAATGGTTAAAGAATACCTACCTTGTCTGTTCTCCTGTGTAATGTTAGTCATACTTCCATCTTCAGCTAAGCCTTTTTCCAAATTTTCTAGTATCTGCAGTAAATTTTTTAAAGTAACCAACATAAGTTTAAACAGCATTATATATTTAATGCAAATTACCTACAATGACAGTCTATATGTAAACCAATCCAGGCAGGAATGCTTCACCTAGGTACAGCTCAAAATTACTGGCTACCACAGCTAGATCAATTGCACAAAGTACAGAAGCCATTGTACGGTAGAAGGATGTTAAGAGTTCAGGTTTATGATATTTACAGAACATTAAATGTCAGTACACTCTAGGGACATACACATTTTGTTAAGCAAAACATGAAATACGCTACACTAGAGACTAAATGTTAATGAGCACAAAGAAAGTCAAACTGATTTTTCATAGAAAGCCACTGACTCTTGACTCCCCTTGCCCACCAAGTATGGGCTCTGGTTTCATCCTTTTTCTTTAATGAACTACTCCTAGTTTTTACTGCAATTTCCTTCTCAAAGTTCAGGGCTTATTGCTTCTTTATATTTATTACAGATTTTAAATCATGCAAATTACTGAATGAATGAAACATTTGTCGTTTTACTGGAAGAATGAAAACGTAGACTTAATGAAGCCCATCTTAAGCACTTTTTAAACATGTATGCAAGGTTCCATACAAAATGCAGGTTAAGTTTCCTTTTTCTAAGCCCGTTACAATTTCTTCAAATTTGTCTTCTTATTCCCACAGACCACCTTATTTTTTGTGTTACAGATTTATAACTTACAGTACTTGAGATTTCCATCAAAAAAACAATATGGCCACTTGCTCTTTAAGCAGCTGCTGTGGTTAGCCAATTAGGGAAATACAAGGTGCTGCCTCTTCTGAGGACCAAGTGCACTTCCAAATACACAGCTCTCAGCACCTCTTAGTATAAGAAAAAATTTTTTTCTGCACCAGCAAAGCATTCCAGTTGTGCTCGGTGCTTTGTAAGGAAACAGGAAATCCTCCAAAACAAAGACAGGCAGAATTTATCTGGTCTCAGACAGCATGTTGGTACCTTCTACATCCAACAAAGAGCAATCAGTAGCTCCAGGAAGCCAGTTCATACCACTATTTTAGGCAACTTAAGGTGTAAGAAGTTGTCCTATGAGATACCAAGCTCTTTCCACAGACTAAAGAAAAAATTTGAAGTTAGATGCCATGAAGTTAGGTGCCAGCAGGATCAAGTTGCACCCTCAGCAAGTCTGCAGACGACACCAAGCTGAGTGGTGCAGCTGACACAACAGAAGAAAGGGATGCCATCCAGAGGGAACTGAGTAAGTTCAAGAAGTGGGCCCACATAAACCAAATCAGGTTCAACAAGTCCCAGTACAAAATCTTGCAGCGGGGTTGAGACATCCCAGAATAACTCATTGAGAGCAGTCCTGTGGAGAAGGACTTGAGGGTACTGGTGCACAAAAATCTAGACATGAGTTAGCAATGTGTGCTGGTAGCCTAAAAAGCCAACTGTATCCTGAGCTGTACCAGAAGAGATGCAGCCAGCAGGTTGAGGGAGGTGATTCTGCCTCTCTACTCTGCCCTTGTGAGACCCTACCTGGAGTACTGCTTCCAAGTCTGGGGCACTCAGCACAAGAAAGACATGGACCTTCTAGAGCGGGTTTGGAGGAGGGCCATGAAGATGATCAGGAGGCTGAAGAACCTCTCCTGTGAAAACAGACTGAGAGAGTTGGGGTTGTTCAGCCTGGAGAAGAGAAGGCTCTCAAGATACCTTACTGTGACCTTCCAATACTTAAAGGGAGGTCATCAAAAAGGGGGAAAGAGACTTTTTACATGGGCAGATAGCGATAGGACAAGGGAGGACTGTTTTAAACTGAAAGAGGGGAGATTTAGATTAGATGTTAGGAAAAATTCTTTACTCAGAGGATAGTGAGGGAGTGGAAGAGGCTACCTGGAGAATTTGTGGATGCCCCAGCCCCAGAAGTGTTTAAGGCCAGGTTGAATGGGGCCCTAGGCAACCTGGCCTAGTGGGCAGCATCCCTGCACATGGCAGGAGTGTTCGAACTGGATGATCTTTAAGGTCCCTTCTAACCCAAACTATTCAGTGATTCTATGATAAATCTAGCTAAAAAGAAATTAAGAGCAAGGAGACACATGAGGAAATGACAGCAGTTACCACATGCCAGCTGAGCTAGGTTAATTCTCCCAGTAAGAACTGTTAGCCCACAAAAAATACCAGGTAGTTTGATTTAGTGTAGATCCCTGATGAGCTCGCCTGCATTGGTGACCAGCAGATCAAGTATTGCACCCCCCCAGGTAGGGGTGTCTATTTCTTGTGTTAGGAAGTTCTCATCGAGCCACTCCAGGAGCCTTCTGGATTGCCTACTGCTTGCTGTATTGTTTTTCCAGCAAATGTCAGGGTGGTTGAAGCCCCCAGCAGGGCAAGAGCCTGTGAGCCTGATGCCTCCTGTAGCTGGAATAGGAATGCTTCCTCAACAGACTCCTCTTGATTGGGAGGCCTGTGGTTGGGACTCCAACCACAAGGATTCCCTTCTTACCTTTATCTCTAATTGCTACCCAAAAGCTTTCCTTGGGGACAACTCTTCACGTTCAATCCATTCCTTAACATAGAGGGCAACTCCTCCACCCCTCCTTCCCCTCCTGTCCCTTCTGAACAGCTTGTAACTGCTGATAGTCACACTCCAGTCATAGGATTCTTCCCACCAGGTTTCAGTAATGGCCACTATGTCATAGCTTTCCAGCAGCACAGTAGCTTCCAGCTCCTCTTGTTTGTTGCCCATGCTAGGTGTGTTCATGTAGAGACACTTCAGCTGGGCAGTTTGCCATGTCACCTTTCCAGAGAAACATCCCTTCATTCCCTTAAGGTGCTTTCCTGGTGTTTCCCTGTTGGCTGCTATAACCTCAGGAGCCACTGATTTAATTCCATGAGTCTTTGACGGCGCTGCATGTTGTAGGGCAACAAGCTGAAGACCCTTACTATCCCCCCTTCCCACTAACTCAGGTGTCCCCCCCCTCAGCTTGTCACATCAAAGACTGCTGATATTATTATCCCCCTCCCCCATCGTACCTAGTTTAAAGCCCTGTTGATTAGTCCTGCAATCTTCTGAGCAAAGACCCTTGTTCCCCTTTAAGAAAGATGTCTTCTGTTTGGTGTCAAATATCACACTAGGTAGCTCTAAACATCCTTATTTCTATCATAAAGAGATATATGATTGAGTACTTCTACAATTTAGACATCAGTTTTACGTATGACCTATGCTATTCCTTGTTTTATAAATGCCCGCTCCTTAGTTTTCATACTGGCTAGTATTCCTTCACTGAGTCTTCCGCTTCATTCCCCATCAATTGCCTGTATACTGCAATTACTAACCTTTGCCCATCCACCACTTGCACTCCTAGTTTCCTGTACTTACGTACCTCTTTTTAATACCTTATTATTCTTCCACAACTTTTCACCATTGTTACTCAAAATAATCACTTTTGGTGCTTCTGGATTGTGGCTTTTTTGGGTACTCGGACTGGTGCAGGATCATAGTCATTTCTACAAACTCATCAAGTAAGGTGTCAAGACAAACACCACCTGGACTGAATACTTAGAATACTAATATGACCTTAGTAACCAAGCCAGAACTGGAAGCTGAATGAAAATAAATCCCCAAACCGATCAGTGGTTAAAAGACTGAAAAGTTCATCAATTTGGAAGTAAAACAGAAGACCAGGAGAGATGAAGAATGTGTATAGAAGGGCGAGGGAGGAACATAACTACTTGTGAAGGAGAATAATGGAACAACAGAGGGAGTGGCTGATGGACAAATGGCTCACAGTATTTTTGTGAAGTTTTGCAGAGGTAACACTTTCAGAGACTTTTTTTAGGAAGCAAGACTGTTAATCCACTTGCCACTGTTCCAAACACTTGGGAGAAGAACCCAGTACTGCTCTGCCATTTGAAAGATTAAGGCTTAAAAAGTGAAAAATGCTACACTATGATATCATAGAATCATAGAACAGTTACAGCCGGAAGAGACCTTGAAGATCATTGAGTCCAGCCTTTTTCCTAGCCCTATCATCCCACTAAATGATGCTCCCCAACACAACATCAGCCGTCTCTTAAACACCTCCAGGGACGGTGACTCAACCACCTCCCTGGGCAGCCTGTTCCAATGGCTCACAACCCTTTCAGTAAAGAAATTCCTCCTAATATCTAACCTGAACCTCCCCTGGCGCAGTTTCAATCCATTTCCCCTCGTCCTATCACTCTCTACCAGGGAGAACAGACCAATTCCCGCCTCCCTACAACCTCCCCTCAGGTAGTTATAGAGAGCAATGAGGTCTCCCCTCAGTCTCCTCTTTTCCAGGCTAAACAGGCCCAGATCCCTCAGTCTTTCCTCANAACTTACTAAGGGTGCACTCTACCCCCTGGTCCAGGTCATTAATGAAGATGGTGAACAGGAGTGGCCCTAGTACTGAGCCCTGTGGGACCCCACTCGTGACTGGCTGCCAACTGGATTTAACTCGGTTGACCACAACTCTTTGGACTCAGCCCTCTATCCAGTTTTTAACCCACTGGAGCGTATGCCCATCCAAGCCAAGAGCAGTTAATTTCTCTAGGAGAATGCTGTGGGAAACTGTATCAAACACTTTACTAAAATCCAGATAAATAACATCCACAGCCTTTCCTTCATCCAGTAAGCAGGTCACCCAGTCATAGAAGGAGATCAGGTTAGTTAAACAGGACCTGCCCTTCATAAAGCCATGCTGACTGGTTCTGATCACCTGGTTATCCTGCATGTACTGCATAATGTAACTCAGGATGATCTGCTCCATCAGCTTCCCCGTGTGCTTTTCCAGGAGCTCTCCCACAACCAGCTACAAAGGTTTTGCACAAACAAAGGAGGAGTTTAGATTAAGCCTTACTGGTGCTCTTTTCACATTTTGGTCTCCAGGTAAGCATTTATTAGCATGTCCTCAGCTTTATTAGCACTAAAGTGAATCACATCTATGTTTTTAAATGAACACTTAAAAAGAACTCTTTTGTGATATGACTATTGTTACTCTTACTGCTTGGCTGTCTGGAGACTATTTCAGGTGGACTTGTATGGGCACCAAGCCATTGAGGCAATTCATGTTGGGAAGACCAACAATAACACAAAGACAGCAACTCACTGGATTCCTCTCCCAAGCTATAATATGCACCTGGCACTACAGATAATTTCTTTGCCAAATGTACCTATAGGTGGAGATGTAAAGTATCTGACTTCATTATAAATTTGCAGGAATACTGGAAAAGGTAAAAACATTATTGCCTATACAGAGAAAATGAAAATTATGTTTTCACACTCAGCCTCCAATCCTGCTTCAGGTATCAGAAATATGTAAGTCGACAGGGGCTGAAGAGACCAAGATACCAAAATAGTGACAAAGTAAATGCAGTTAGATCTTTAAGTCAAAAGGCTAATCCAAAGTTGACAAGTGTCTGTAGAACCTGTACAACCAAAAGCAAGAGGGAAGTATTGGAAAAAAAAAAATCCACAATTACATTAAGAAAGCAAAATAAAATAGAAAGACAAATTTTCTCATGATAAGAATGCATTAACATTAGCCTGGAATAGCCTCCCAGGGGATGTGGCCTTGGCTCCATAGGGTGGCTCATTAAAAACTAGAAAACAACCTTGAGATGCAGAGAGACAGACTAGGTGAGCTAATAGGTCTTTTTTCTCTTCTAGTTTTTATGACTCCAAGATCATCTCATTTACATAATGATTATTCGTATGCTCATGTGTAAATATGGATGACCAAAGATTATTTTTCCACTTTTTAAAATACGGAAGTAAAACACTAGAGGCTTTTGGCTGAAAGCTCCCCAATTACTTCTGTTATAACCCAAATGGTTCCCAAGTGTTGCATATTAATACTAATAAGCATACATCCTTTATGTTATTTTCTTGGTTATGCTATGTTCATAAGTATTATGAACTTTATTCTGGAACATTCCAGGTGAGATGAGATTATTCTAAACAATGTTTATTGCCAGTCAACTGTGAAATCAAATGATTTAATTACCACCAATTTACAACTGTCTTTTAAAATCATATTTATCTTTACAAGCTGTCCTTTTTCCACACTCTTGCTTCTACAGTTGTCTTTGAATTCCTCCAAAAGACAAGGTATTTAATTGAATGCAAATAAATAATCTGCAATGAGGTATCCAGAATAAATGATCAGAACTATTCTCTCGAGAAGGGTAGTTGTTCATTTGTAGTTTTCTATGTACTGTACTTCAAAAACGACAATCCACCAGCACAGACAATGGCTTATCCTGGCTAATGTATCCTAGCTCTAGTGGAAGCTGTCAGAAGAAGAAAAGGGAGATCATTCTCTTTCTGACTGCCTTTGAAAGCACTAACCCACAAGAAACTTCGCAAACTCAGACATAGGAAGGCAGAGAGAAAGAAATGGCAATTCATGAACCAATGCAAGTGCAGAGAGCAGAGGTCTCCTTGGAAAAGAGCTAGTGGAAGACTTACAGCCAGACTTAAAGAAGCCTCCCCCAAGGACACAAGGTATCACACAGAACTTGTAGTGACCTAGGCCACTAGCAAATGATGGAGTGAGAACATGAGTAAACAGAGCTGTTCTTAAAGAACATACAGGCAGGGAAATACGTGTATGTTAATTCGTAAATCTCCTTTATTTCATCTTCACCACCACCTCCAGTTTCCCTTACTAATAATCAGACTAATTCATGTTAAAAAAAAATAAAAATCTTGTGTTAGAGTTTAAAAGCTTCCTTCATGCACTGAGCGTGCTCTAAGGATATGCACTTCACAGAAAAAAGTGCAGGCAGAGCCTCCTCAAGGTCATAGATGACTTAAAGGAGGGAGGGAGTTAATTTCCTTTTCTTTCATTCCTGTATTGACTGATAATCTTTAATCTGTGGAGAATCATGGCTTATCACACTATAACTGAGACATGGCCATTTCAATAAAGTTTGTCAGATAGTTGATAAAATCAGTCATCTCCTCGTTCACATTCATACAATTTTCTCTCTGTTACAAGATCAAGGAACTCATAAACCAGTTACATTTTTGGAATCTCATGGCACTGAGGGGAGACAGATCACATGAAAACCAGATACGAAATAGTCAAACTGCTGCAGACTGGGGTAGGCAAATGCCAACTAAAGCACTGTGAAATCCTGCAACAGAGTATGGCATTTCCTAGAAAAAAATCACTTCAAATTGAGTAGTACTGCTTATGAAGTAAAAGGATGGAGAGAACAGCCTACCAGTAGTATTAGATGAGATGGTCACGTATAGCTAATGGCATTCATGAAGTGCTAAAAAGTAGCACTTTTTGGCCAAATTAGATATATCTCTCAACTGTTTCCAAATCAATTCTTTTAAAGTCTACAACAAATGCCACATTCATCTCTAACTACTTAAATTGTTCATCTTTTTCCCCTCATAGCACAAGGACTGGGTTTTTTTACTGCGAACATTTGATTATCCTAGTCACTACTGTGCTAGAAACAAGTTGATTTTAAATACATAAGGCTATCATAGCTACACAGCTTGCAACTGTCAAATCCCTTCACTTCTGTTATCCAAGTTATTTTCAGGAGTAAATATGTGAAACTTCCAAGGAATACCGAAAAATTAAAATCAATCACATGTATTTATCTTATGTACAATTTTGAACTTTCAGATGTCACACATAAAATGATAATGCTGCACTTCTAGTTTACCATATTGTTAAATTTATAGTCACTGCTGCATTAGACTACTTGGGAAAGATTTCTGTAAAAACCATTTAAGGATGAACACTTAACAGTCAGGCTGTTGAGTTTAGTGTGTAAGATTAGTGCTCACAACACTATCACTCCAATTTCATCACTGACAAATTGCATATTGTAATTTAGGCCATAATTTGGTACTATAGCGCTTGACAAGACAAAACAAACTCAGCAGGTTGTATTTTTATTTTCAAATAACTGTTGTTTCCCAAACTAGCTATTCAGAGTATTTCTGAAGGATCAGGACTATTTTTGAAGGATCAACATCATTAACAACTGTGTTTCAAACTAGCTGGATGCAGCTGAGTGACGGAAGAAATCTCTCCTACTTGCCCCTTAAAAACATCTGCTTACCATTCTCTGTGTCTTATGTTGTTCACTCTTCCTCTCATTTTAGTCAGAGCTACTACAGAGAAGGATGTATCCTAAACTTGAAGAGGCACTTAATTACTTCTAACAGTGAATTCATTAATTGCATCAAGGAGTAAAAAATGTCATTGCTGAAAGAGTGTTCTATATAAAGACAATAAAATATATTTCTTAAACATTAAGAAATGTTAGTAAAAAGAGAAGCTGTTACCTTGGTGCAGATTATCTTCATACTATGCAGTCTGTCAAGTGATTCCTGAGGATTACCTAGATACTGAGGAAGTTCAGCATGTAAAATCCGCATGGAGAAAGGAACCATGGAACCTAGAAACACAATTTTATTGAATGTGTTTGCTAAAATGATCAGTTTATGATTTGCCTATATCATGTAACAGATTTCTCACTAGTGCATATGACATAATGTCCATTTACCTTCTTCTCCCAATAAAAGTTGTCAAAGATGAGAAAATAGCACATTTTCTCAGCTATAATGTGACATATTGTAAAATGTTTTAATTGGTAAACACATACGTAACCATAATCAAAAGAAAAAGGCGCATCCAATTCAAATTCTCAAAAAACCAAGTTGTGCATGAGAGTACAATGTTTCATTAAGATTTTTATAAACTAAATAAAATTAATTACTAAAAAAAAGGACATTTATTCAAGTTTCACCTACAATATTACTCCTAACATTTAATAATTATGCAGATTTTACAATCAATGCACAGGAAATAAGACAAAATTACCAGAATCACAGAATCATAGAACAGTTACAGCTGGAAGAGACCTTGAAGATCATCAGTCCAGCCTTTGTCCCAGCCCTATCAGCCTGCTAAATGATGCCTCCCAATGCAACATCCACCCATCTCTTAAACACCTCCAGAGATGGTGACTCAACCACCTCCCTGGGCAGCCTATTCCAATGGCTCACAACTCCTTCAGGAAAGAAATTCTTCCTAATATCTAACCTGAACCTCCCCTGGCGCAATTTGCATCCATTTTGCCTCGTCCTATCACTCTCCACTAGGGAGAACAGACCAATTCCTGCCTCTTTACAACCTCCTTTCAGGTAGTTATAGAAAGCGATGAGGTCTCCCCTCAATCTCCTCTTTTCCAGGCTAAACAGGCCCAGATCCCTCAGTCTTTCCTCATAAGACTTATGTTCTAAGCTCTTTAGCAGCTTGGTAGCCTGCATCTGTACCCTCTCCAGCACCTCAATGTCCCTCTTGTAGTAAGGGGCCCAGAACTGGATGCAGTACTCAAGGTGAGGCCTCACCAAAGCTAAGTAAAGGGGCATGATCACCTCCTGCTGACAACACTGTTCCTGAAACAGTCTGGCCACCTGGGCACACTGCTGGCTCATGTTCNAGATAAATAACATCCACAGCCTTTCCTTCATCCAGCAAGTGGGTCACCCAGTCATAGAAGGAGATCAGGTTTGTTAAACAGGACCTGCCCTTCATAAAGCCATGCTGACTGGTTCTGATCACCTGGTTGTCCCGCATGTGCGGGACTCAGGATGATCTGCTCCATCAGCTTCCCTAGGACTGAAGTTAAACTGACAGGCCTATAATTTCCCAGATCCTCCTTCCTTCCCTTCTTATAGATGGGAGTTATATTTGCTTTCTTCCAATCAGCTGGGATCTCTTCAGTCAGCCAGGACTGCTGATAAATGATGGAGAGTGGCCTGGTGAGCACCCCTGCCAGCTCTCTCATGACTCTAGGATGAATCCCATCTGGCCCCATAGATTTGTGGACATCAACATGTAGGAGTAGGTCCCTGACCATCTCCTCATGAATTGTGGGGAGGACATTCTCTTGGCTTGGGGCGCTGGCTTCCCTCAGTACAGTTACTTTTACTAAAGACTGCGGCAAAGAAGGCATTAAGCACCTCAGCCTTATCCTCGTCTTTTGTTACTATATTTGTTTCTGGGTCTAGCAGAGGATGTAGGCTCTCTCTGCTCTTTCTTTTGTTATTAATGTATTTATAAAAGCTTTTCTTAAAATCTTTTACTTTCGAAGCCAGATTAATTTCTAACTGGGCCTTGGACCTTCTAATAGTCTCCCTACATAACCTAACGATATCCTTATACTCAGGAGATATAAGGGGAGTGGCCTTCCCTCTTTTCCAGAGCCATAAACTCTCTTTTTTTTCCCTTATCTTCAGCAATATGTCCCTATTCAGCCAGGCTGGTCTTCTATGCCACTGTCTTGTCTTAAGGCACGTATGGATGGCCTCCTCCTGTGCCTTCAAGATTTCCTCCCTAAGTAATTGTCCAGCCTTCCTGGACTCCTATGCCCTTCAAAACTGATTCCCAAGGGATTTTATTGAATAACCTCCCAAGTAAATCAAAGTGTGCCCTTTAGAAGTCCCAAGTGGCAGTTTTGCACTCACTCTTCCTAGTGTTTCCAACAATAGAGAACTTGATAATTTCATGATCGGTGCTGCCTAGACGGCCTCTAACTGCCACATCTTCCACAAGACCTTCTCTGTTCACAAACAGTAGGTCCAGCAGGGCACCTTCCCTGGTCGCTTCACTTACCAGCTGTGTGAGGAAGTTATTCTCCACACATTCCAGGAACCTCCTGGATTGTTCCTTCTGTGCTGTGCTGTATTCCCAGCAGATACCTGGGAGGTTAAAGTCGCCCACGAGAAAAACGGCAAGTGACCGTGAGATTTCTCCCAATTGCTTATAGAAAGTTTCATCTACCTCACTGCTCTGGTTGGGAGGTCTGTAGCAGACCCCCACAACAATATCATCTTTGTTGACCCTTAACCTAATCCAAACACTTTCATCCTCATCATCACTGTGTTCAAATTCAGAGCTTTCATAGCATAACATTCCTTAACACACAGGGCCACCCCACCACCTCTCCTTCCCTGTCTATCCCTCCGGAAGAGCTTGTAGCCATTGACTGTGGCACTCCACACCTCATCTTTTCCTAAGAAACAGGACTTAGAAGCTTTTTCAAAAGATTTTTGCACCTGTTCTGAACAGATTTGTATGTCAAAGAGTGAAAAGCTATATACAATAAGTCATTGCCCCTGGACATTTTTTAAAGGTTGACAAAACTGTAATCACAAAACTCACTAATTATGACCTTCAGAGTAAGCCACTTACACCTACATAAATTCGCTTTTGCCAGTGCTAACTATTCTCCATGGCTTTCCTGACTGCTGTGTTCCTGTAATGATGTGCACACAAGTTTCATGCATCATCATGTGTGGAATAGAGATTAAAAGAACAACTGCCTTCTCAATTCTATGAGAAGTGTAAAAGGTTATTCAACCAGTAAGAGAAGACAAGAAATATTTTACGTCGTATCCTGACTAGTACCTAGCATGACATAATGAAGATACAGCCAGAGTGTGTAGCACAAACAAAAATGAAAAGGAAGGTGAAAATAATTAAAGAGTAAATTCTGTGCCAGAACACCACAGAAAAATTGCTTTGTAGACACACTGCAAACTTAAAAACCTACACTGCAAACCTAAAGCAGCAAATGTGACCTGTGGCTCCAACTCTGGTGGCCAATTCTCACTCCACCATCCGACAGCAAACCTGCCCAAAAAAGCAGTTCCTAAAACCAGCTGGTTTCATACTGTTCTTTTGGAGAAAGCAGTCGTAATTTACTAATACGTGAACTTGCTGCTGCACTCAAAAGGATTTCTGAGGCAAAGGTTAAAAAACTGAAAAGTTTTGTTCATCAGTAAGGCTTTGGAAAATCTCAGATATAAAAAAAGTAATCTAAAGTATTAGCATTTGTCATTTTTGGTTAATGACAGTGTTCTAGCATTTTAAACTCTGAAAACATTTGTATCATTACATTCTCTTGTAAAATGTGGCAAAGGTCAACTCAAGATATACTTACACCGAAAATATGAATTGGCTACAGAACTAGATGTACAGATAAACAGGTATTTAATGGAGCACAGATGAAATGTCTCACGTTAATAATTTTTATAGAATTTATATAATGTTTTGTAAAACACCGTTTGGGATTGAATATTTTGTAAAGCATTGATTTCATATATTGCTGAATGAAGCCACACTATTATGATGCATGTGAGGGGAAGGAATAACCCATTACCAATCTACATCATCAGAAGTGGTGTCAGAGAATGTCAAAATGATCAATGTGATCCAGGCCAAATTAAGACTCCATAAAATCTGATTTATTTCCTATCACAACTAAGACCTCAGTTGTAGTAGACATTCAGAAATATATTATTTTGAAATGTACTTTATTAATGTATTATTTCTCAACCACTTAGTATTTCCTTCATGGCATGTAACCAGAATTCATTCCAGTGCAGGTATGTCAAGTGTGATGACAGATCTCTCAAATAAAACCAGAAGTAGCTGGCCCATAGTGTAAAGGTAGTCAGCGTAATTGCTTTTCTATCCAGAATTTATATTACTATTTCATGCAGGAGAATCCAAACTCTTAAAATCTGTTTCTTCCCTTTCTTTTTGAAACCCATTACATAACTAGTACCTTGCAAGAAGTTTTACTCTGAGCATCCAGCAAATCCAATATGTGAATTTCTGTTACTTACTGTTTATTAAAAACGTTGCTAACTTTATTTAAAAAAATCTCAGTAATGCCAACTACTTCTGCCCCCTTCCTCAGTTTCCTTGTAATCTTTCTGAATAGCAGTTTTTTTTTAGTTTTAAGAAAGCACAAAAAATCCTGTATTTGTGCTCTTACACAAGTATGGTAGCTGTGGCAAACAGAAGAGAAAAGAAACAAGCTTTTACCACTGGTAAGGCTTTCTTACCACTCCATGTAGACAGTATTTTAGAACTACAAGTCAAATCAGATAAGCAAATTGCTCATAAAAAATCTGGCAGTACTTATCCAAGCCACTCATTGAAACATATTCCTTAAATACTCTGCTTATAAAAAAGAAACTCTGAGATGTTTGGTAGATTTTCCCAGATATGTTCCTGTCTTCAAGTAAGCTTCTTTTTAGTTAATTAATATAAGGTATGGATAATGTATCTAATTTGGTGCCTAAGTTAATAAACTGATTATCTGGTTAAAAACCCTGACCATAAATTTACATCAGATTTGGTAAAACTTTCCATGTGTGCTATAATACAATTTACATGCATTTCTCAGGAAGAAACCTATGACTGTAATAGAAAATTCATGTGAAAAGATTTCTTCACCAAAATTGCAACTGTTAACTCCTGGTTAGCAGCTGTGTAAAAACCAAAACCACTCTCCCCAAACCTCCCAACACCCCCCAGTTTCTCTCCTACTGTACTGTCTCCAGCATCCAAAATCTGAATCTATCATTTTTGCAATCTAAGAAAATAATCAGAAATAAAAATATCAAGAGTCTATGAGAAGCAACAGCAAGTTACTAAAACCTTTCCACGGGGTGGATGGTTATGAACCTTTGATCTCACAGGACTCAGCAAGGTAACCTGTGTGTGTGTATCATGGTGGAAGAGAGCACTGAGCATAACGGGTTTGAAATGTATGTATGGCTAGGCTTCGTGAA
>VWZO01001080.1:12263-24295 GCA_013396975.1 Bucco capensis | reverse complement strand
CATTCGTGAAGCCTAGCCATGACAATGACGAGATGACGAAACAGTACAGGCCCCAGTACAGAGCCCTGAGGGACACTACTTGTCACTGGACTTCGAGCCATTGACCACTACCCTCTGGATGCTAGCCCACAAACGGGCAATTCAGACTTTTAGATCATGTGTTTACATGGTCATGATATTCAAGCTCAGCGTTTACACCTGAAGTTTCAATGCTAATATCCAGTGTAATCATTTATGGCCATTTGCTATTGGTTCAAAAAGCCTAAAACCTTACAGCTTGGGTTTGGGTTTTTTTTCAGCTTTAGGATACAGTAAGATATCAAACCTAATTTTTCTCACAGCTCCTACATGGCAGCAATTTGCTATTAGAAGAGCTACTGGACTGAATCATGCTATTTCCATCAAAATAAAATTAAAAAATACTATAGCAGATCCTCCTCTTCAAACAGATGGTAAATGTTTCTGAGAAATGCAAAACAGAGTGCTTCAGCAGCACAGGGTACTATAGAGTTTCATGGTCATTGCTATGTTTTGTGCTGGCAGTTGTATTTGTGGTAATTGCTTACAAAATCTATAAAAATTAGAGTCCTGTTGGAATGAAACAGTGGCTTGATTTGAACATGACCTGAAGCTGCTAATTGCATTTAAACTTCTGTAAGCAATTTAGACAAGGATTGGCCACCTTTATTGTTAGCATTTTCATCCAAACACTGGTACCTCAAATATTCAGTTGGTGGAGACCCACAGCAACGGTAAGAATTCATGAAAGAAATGCTGTGTCTATGTGGGTACATGCACATGAGTGTGCAGCTGTGACTGCAAGCAATCTGAGGTCCCTACAGCATAAGCCTACTGAAAGGTGACTTGGCATCTGCTCCCGCAGGTTTTGGCAGAGATCTGGACCAGCTCTGTAACAGCTTGGTAAAATGCTGCCATCAACAGCAGCTGAAGCTGCCATACCTGGCAGTGAACTGTGCAAACTCACATCCTTACTGCCGGCACTGTGGATGCCAAGCCTCTGCCAGAGAAACAGTGTTAGACATCTGGGACCAGAAACTCCTGAGATTTTTCTGGAGCTTATTTCAGTGGATTACATCTCCTAGAATCCTGCTTGCAAATATCACTTTGGAAAAGTAAAGAAGTCAAAGTTTTACAGAGCAGAATGACATCTCTAAAATTGCAGGCCCTTGGTCTCACCTTGGGGACCCGCTACTAGGAAAAATACTGCTAAAGACAGTTCTGGGTCATACAGGAATTATAATTAATCTTTGGAAGTTAAGTAAATACTTAGGAACTCTTAATATTGAATGATAAAATGAGAACACTCCATAGATAACAGAATTTGAAACTAATAGGATGAGCTTCAACAAGGCCAAATGCTGGGTCCTACACTTTGATCACAGTAACCCATGAAACGCTACAGGGTTGTGGAAGAGTGGTTGGATTGCTGCCTGGCAGAGAAGGACCTGGGAGTGATGGTCAATAGTCAACTGAACATGAGCCAACAGTATGCCCAGGTGGCCAAGAAAGCTGACAGCATCTTGGCCTGTATCAAATTAGTGTGGCCAGGTAGGACCAGAGAAGTGATCATCCCCCTGTACTCTTCACTGGTAATGCCCCACCTAGAATACTGTGTTCAGTTTTGGGCCCCTCAATATAAGAAGAACTTAGAGGCATTAGAGTGTGTCCAGAGAAGGACAACGAGGCTAGTGAGGGGTCTGCTGCACAAACCTTATAAGGAGTGGCTGAGGGAACTGGGGTTGTTTTGTCTGGAGAAGAGGAGGCTCAGGGGAGACTTTATCGCTCTCTACAACTACCTGAAAGCAGGTGGAGTGAGATGGGAGTTGTTCTCTTCTGTACCGGATTAACAGTGATAGGACAAGAGGAAATGGCCTCAGGTTGCACCGGGGGAGGTTTAGGTTGGATGTCAGGAGAAATTTCTTCACTGAAAGGGTTGTTAAGCATTGGAACAGACCGCCCACGGAGATGAGGGAGTCACTGTCCTTGGATGTGTTTAATAAATGTATAGATGTGGTACTTAGGGACATGGTTTAGTGGCATGGTGGTGATAGGTATGGTTGGACTTCATGACCCTAGAGGTTTCTTCCAAACTTAATGATTCTGTGATTCTGTTATTTGGGCTCTTCAAAACTGGCACATACAAATTCCCCCTTGCTTAAGCTCAGGGGTAGGGAGAGAAGTTGAAATGAGAAAAAGCAGCTGGGAGGGGATCAAGAATATTGTTACCCTTTTGTAGACACATTTTAGATGCCTTCAATATAACAAATATATCAACAAACAATGTTTAATTTGCTCCAACACTATAAATTCATCTGATTTTTTTTTTAAAAAGGTTGAAAATAGCTTCCTGTCATATACAAACAGGTCTCCACTGATGGTCTGAACAGACAGAATTGAGGATTTCATAAGTTCATGGATCAGGACAGACATAAAGGGAAAAGATTCTACCCTGATTGTCCCAATTACAGTTTTATAAAATTCTCTAGTAGCTGGTGAAAAGCACAGTAAAGGTGATGGTCATTACTTTCAAAACCAGACTGTTCAAAACTGAAATCCAGATGTGTAACTTAGTACCTCAGCAAACCGATTGACTTCTTTTTCAGATGCACTGAAAAACTACCATAACCTTTCACAAGAGCTAGCAGCCCTGGTAATCTGAAAAATATTCTTAAGATTAAGTGAAGGTATCTTCATCAATGAAGCCATTAACTTAATCAGATTTAGCACATTATCTGCAAATCAGGCAGGATTTAAACAGTTTGTGTTTGCACCATGTCTCTGCATGGATTTTTCCCATGAGAAAACACACCAAAAAAAAGCTTCACAAAATGTTTAAGACAATTTTGGTTTACAGTTTTGAGATTTGAATGAGTACTTGGAAAACCAAAACTGCCAGACTTCCTTGGAAAGAAACACATTTTCACAGGTAACACCAATGACTACATTTTTAGAAGAGAAAGGAATATTGGAGGAAATTGACCCACATACTATCTTTAATGTGAGATCTCTCTCAAATCACCTCTCTACTATTATCAGGCAAAACACTGCACCTAGCAGCTTGACACACCATTCCTTCTTCATCTTTGCTCCTAATACCACACCTGGCTGCAGATATCAGGAGAGAAAGGTCTTACTTGCTACACCCAATCCATTGCATGTACTGCCTCTGTGTTACTTAGGTGTATTTTTCGTTTCACAATTTGATATTATGCAGGAAAAAAGTCTGTCTGCTTGTGAAGATCATGGCAAGGTTGAGGGCAGCCCCTCTCTGCAAAACTCCTGGGTCAGTGTAAGCTGGGATCTTGCCAGGACTCTGTCCTCCAACCATGTTACACTGTCTGAATGGGAGGATTTTTTTTGTATTTCTACATTTTTGCATAATGGTACAGAACATTGATTCCCAGCAGGCTGCTGCTTCAATTGCTTTGATTCTACAAGGTTTATCCTCCAGAAGCCTTACCTGCTGGCTTCTAGTGCACAGAGTTCAAGCACAAGAAATGTAGTCTTTATACACATGTATTTTACATTATGTTTTCGCTGGGAGGCTCAACTAAGTTGTCATTGAATTACATGAGATGGAAGTGATCTAAGCATGTCATCTACTGCCCCATAAAGCTCACATCAGGAATTAGTCTAATTGCTACATTAATCTCCAGATCTGAACCATGCAGTGAATTTTCTGTTGGCCTTAAATTTCAGAGATCCTGAGTAAGTGTACAGCCGGGCTTTGGGAAATATCAGGCACAGGGAGTTAAATTTTGGCTAGGTGAGCAAGGAATTAAAGAAGGCAAGCATGGCCAGAATTCCCTGTACTTATAAAAAGTTATCATGGCTGTTGTCTGTACTAGTGATGGAATTAAACTGAGATAATTCATTGTTTCGAATAATTTGTTGCTACTTGTACTGACGATAGCATCATTACCACTTTAGTACTACCTAACTGACTCACCATCTAGGCTATGAGCAACTGGCTTTTTGAGCCAGTTGTTCAAGTGAGCAGAATGCCAGCTGCTTTGATAGACATGCTGTAGTAGTTAACTCCTAGATGGGCATACTACTCTGTGAGACTGTAGCTGGAATATGATGAGCACAATCTGCTTTTAATTAGTCCAGATTGTACCCCAAATGATTTTCAGACTGTGCCTAGCCTGTACTGTTAAATATTTTTATAAATGGTATCAACAGCAGCATTGAGTGCACCATCAGCAAGTTTGCAGATGACACCAAGCTATGGGGTGCTGTTGATAAGTTGGAGGGGCGAGATGTCATCCAGAAGGACCTGGACAAGCTGGAGAGGTGGCCCAGGTGAACCTCATGAGCTTCAATAAGACCAAGGGCAGGGTCCTACACCTGGGTCGGAACAATCCCCACTATCAATACAGGCTGGGGGGTGAGAAGATAGAGAACACACCTGCAGAAAAGGACTTGGGGGTGCTGGTGGATGAGAANACCCAAACCATTCTATGATTCTATGATTCTATGATAATGGAGCCCAGTTTTCAAAAGAGCTCAGCATACAATTGTTGCCATTTAGGAAATCAGATCAGGCACCTGCTTGCTATTTTGGCAAATCCCTTCTATGTCAATGGCCTGTCTAACTTCAATGGATCTATGTTTCTTATGAAGAACTTCAGAAGATGGCATTTTTCTTTTCAACTCTGATTACAGTTATATGTATATATAAGAATGTAAATAAATATGTAACTACAAATAGCATTGTTTACATTTGTTATAATGTAATAGATTCTTCAATCACAACTTATCATTGTATCACGTCTGACACAACTTGATTCCTCTGGCACTGTACCGTGCTGGGATCTTCTTAAATGAGACTTGTTAACTGACCTAAAAGGACGGTCTCCATTAACTGTATGGTAAAAAAAGAACAGTGAGATACTTATGCTGTGTTTATATTCACTCCTGAGTTAAATGATTGCATCTGAGTTAATATTTAAACACTCTGGTTCCCAAGTACACTACTCCATGGCAGAGTCATCTCCTCATATCTTGGCAAATGTAGCAATGTAATGGAGCCTTTGCATGTGCTGGGGTACAAGTATATGGCTAGGCTTCGCAAATGAAGATCCAGGGAGGGCTCCATCCACCCTCCTCATCAGCGCCTTTTACAAGCGCGCTGACCAAAAGAGGATAGCGGATAGCACCCTTGAGCCTGCGCTATGGATTTTTTTAGGTGAGACACAGCATGCGCAGAGCTGGACCCACCCTTTAGTCCTAAGGTTCATCTGCCAGGGCCTAGCAAGCTTGGACGCTGGCAGCCAACTCCTTAGGACGTAGGTTTTATTAGAGTGTCCTTCTCTTAGATGGAAGGCCTCACACGGCTAAACGAGCTCTATCTGCCTGGGTTTGGAATCAGAGTTGTCCTTCTCCTAGGATGACTGCCAGGTGGCTAATGAGCTCATCCTACCCATACAAGGATTATAGGAACATGGGTATCACTCCCCACACTTTACCATGGACTATGAGTTTAATGCTCCCTCTGCTATCGGCACAGTTATCGCACCAGGGGCCACAGGAGACCCCAAGTGATTTTCAGACTGTGCCTGAGTCCAGATTACCTTCTGTTAAATTTTAATATGCAACTCAGAGAAGGCTGTTTCTCTACAGCATCTTGTTTGGTACAGAACCTTTTCAGTAGGCACAAACTACCTGCTGAGGTAAGGATTATTAAAATGAAAAATTGAACACAGCTGTACATTTTGCCCCTGATGAAGTGTGGGACCTTTCCAATCTCAAAGCTCTACTGGGTTGTGTATTGTCTTGATTTGTGACAGTTGACAAGGCTTGGGTGTTTGCAACAGTGCAGGTCATTATAAATGCCAAGGCTCCTAATATTTTCTCAGGATGACTCTAGGAGTTACTACTACTCAGGATGAGTAACAGCAGCACAGCTCAGTTTTCTGTGCCCAGTGGCATTAGGAATTTCTTGCTTGAGTATTAAAGAATTCAAAATTAATGCTATAGTATTGAAAATTCTCCACCAACACCTTGACTAAGAACTCCGTTCATCTCAAAACTAGAATTTTTTAGAAGAATATTCCAAAAGGATGTTTGAAAATTTCATCCTCAGAGAGTCTTACCAGGTATATTTTGTGAGTTACTTTTCGCAGCTTCTTCTTGTACAGTTTTTGACAGGCATACAGTGAAATTTGTGTTTCTGCCCAGAATGCAAAGTAAGTCCCAGTTCTCAGACTGGCTTTATCTCACTTCTTTAAGTTTTTTCTCTTCATGATTGCTGTTATAGTACTATTCCAGAACTTTAATATGTATCTACCATATATCATGAGGAAGGTTTCAAAACCAATTATAATGACATTATTGGTCTTATTTAATAGAAATTGTACATGTGTTCTACTATTAAAGGGTGTGTTCTGGAGTGATTAAAATTCAAGAAAAAAGAGTGTATGTCATATTCCCTTTTGAATTTTTGGACATTATTTCTTTAAGAAAATGCAGTGGCTGGACTTCTTCTGCCTCCCTTCCTTCTTTCGCCCACGAAAGAATTTGCCAGGAGGAGCTGAGAGAAACTGATAAGGAAGAAAAATGAAACCCCACACCTGCGCAGATGTAAATGATCACCGCGGCATCTCCGGACGGAGGGGTGGTCAAGGGTTGTGACCCTGAGACATCACTCAAGAGAGACAACAAACAGCAAATCACAAACTGCACAGAGGGATGATGTATTTTTGTGTATATAGGAAGGGTTGAAGTGAGAGAGACTCTCTCTTCCTGCTTCCTGCTTTCTCTCAGATCGGCTATGCGTTTGGAAGTTGGCCTTTTCTCCCCCCATCCTCCCCCCTTTTAGAGAAAAGGGGGCCTCTGGCATTCTTGAAATTCCTCTGGATTTCTTGAAGGTAGTGGGGGAGCGATAAGGTCCTGAGAAGGAGGGGTGAGTGATTGGAAGCCTGCCAGCTTTTGCCGGCAAGGTCAAGTCCTGTAATTATGGGGGGGGGGAGGGCCGAAGCCATCTTTTTCTCTGTAATCTATCTCTTTCATACTGTTGTACTATTTAAATATAGATAAAGCTATTCTTAGAAATTCACTATCTGCGTGCCTAGTGTTCTTATTTCAATTTGCTGTCCCCAAACACAGCCAGTCCAGAGGGCTGTGGGGAGAGGGGGGCCTTGGAGACCCTTCTCAAAGAGATTGTCCTCTTGACCCTAGTAATCCTCAGTTATTCTGGTCAAACCAGGACAGGGTGTTTCATGTTTTCCTCTGCTCTCAGAAATTGTCTTACTGATTCTTGCTATTATGTTCCTGTAGAGTTCTCTGTAACTCCTCATGAAATGCTACCACTGCGAATTTCTTGGCATTTAAAGGCTGCCATGAAAGGAAAATATGTGAGCTGTGACAGTGAGATCAGTTGTTTTGTTGTTAAACTATAAACAGAACTACAGAACTTACTTACCACTTCCAAATAGCCCCTTGACAGATGATTTATTTCACAGAACTTAATTTCTTCATGTAAAATAAACCCATGGAACACATTTTTAGATTAATTTCACCCAAAAGGTGCTGCAAACACACCTCTTGTTGGCTTAACTACAGGAAATCAGACTTAGAAAGCAACATTAACAAAACCGTTAAGAAGCAAAATACAAGTTAGGAAACTGCAGCACTTACATTGACAGGCTTAGATTGGTTTCTGGTGTTAGCAGGCGGTATGATCATAGACTATTTGGTTGAGCCACTAAGCATTGCAGTAATACAAACAGACAAGACTAGCAGCTGTTTCTATCTGCCTCAGAAATAAACATTATGTTCAGGGAGCTTTTATGTGCTAGTGACATACCTTTTGTGTCTAGAGTCAGGATAAAAGTCATGTTTACCAGTTATTCAGAAAATATAGTCAAACTGTGGCACCAGAAAGTAGTTTTATTTTCCTGCTAGATAAAGTGAGAAACAACAAGGAGAAACTTTCCCTAGGATGTTCTCAATCTCTTTTGCTTCATTTTAACACTTGAGTTTAAAAACCCATATATCATATTCAGAGCTTCCAGGGTATTTTCCTTTTGAAGAGTCTCATTTAAATCTTCCGTCTAGGCAGTGAGTCAAGAAATTATCACCAGGCAATCCAAGACTCCAAGTACAATACCAATTGGTCACTAGATGTGATAGAACAGTTAAGTGTGCATACTTGGTACTGACCAGAGCACTGAGCAAATGGATGGGAGCCAGGAGTCGCTACTCCAGAGGAGAAAGGGACATCTTCATGAATGTGCATGTAGAATTCACAGGACTGAACCACAGCACAGGAGGCAGATTTTCTGGGAACACTGAAAACTACCAGTGTCTTCTGCATGGGCATATCTCTCATTATGCTCCTGTGGAAAAATTGTTTTAAATAACTGAATTATTTCTGTTTTGTTTATGCCACATATGTCAGATATACCATCTCAGAGATAAATCTTAGCTTTGAACTAACTTTCTAATGCTTTGAGTTTTTTTCAAACTACATTTGAACATTCAATCTTCTATTCAGCCTTGTTCAGATCGTATTTGATCTACCCCATACCCAACATGGAGCTGTCAAAGATGCCAGGGTAGCTGACTCTTTCATTTCCTTCTCCAGTTTTCTGTCTCTCTGTGTCTATCTATGCTGCATTCTTGTCTTGTTTCTATTTAGATCTTTTCCAGAGACCCAGTTTATTTGTGGACTCACAAGCACATTAATCAGCTGCCTTCAACACCCACATTTTTAAGATGAAGAAAGTGAAAACAAAAATGATGACATTTTCTCTGGGAGTATCAGAACGTCCTATCTAGTCTGCAATTATTTCCTAAATAGTTCAGAGAGAAATATTTTTTTCCTATACAGCACTAACTTAACAAACGTAAGTAATAATAATTGAATTACTATCTAGTTCAGAACTGTCTAAAAATGTGTCAGTTGTATGCAGCATGCATGTTACATTCATACGTGTTGCATAAATACATATCCTTTAGTATCCTGTTAATATACAACGGAATGCTTTTCATGAAACAACCTGCCTGCGTGAGGCTTGCGGGAACTTTTTTCCTGTTATTCTTATAGTGTGTGGAATTCCACCGCTTTAACACCAACCTAATAAGTTTTCACTGTCAAATAGGATATGCTGACTCAGCTGAGGCAATGAGGACTCACCTAAGCCCGTGAAAAAACTTTGAGAAGTTCTGGGCATTTAAAGCCTGCAAATCAGAGTAACTCTTCAGTAAAAGGTGGCATGCTTTTCCCAGAGAACATTATCACAGTTTCTAGGGTCCTGCCATGATGATTACTATCAGTACTGGTTGTACTTACTGGTGCTTAGCATTTATCTATGGCACATTCTGCATCACCCTGAAGCTTAATGTCATTGCTTCCTCAGGATCAAGCATCACCCTGTTTTGCTACCTGCAGGGGGTTGCATGAGCCCTTTCTACCCAGCTGTTGCTGCTGACAGTAAGGAGAAACTTTCATTTGTAACACCTCCTGCTGCAGTAGCTCCAGTCATGAGTGCAAAGGCAAGGCACCCAAAGGAGATGCACATCAAAACCTCAAAACACAAAGTTGATAATACTGGAACTTACTCAGAAAGTTCTGTGTTCTATGGCAAGAAAAGAATATGCTGTTCTGGGAGATGGCTGTTTCCCCAAAGTGTTATTTTCTGCCTAATGCATTTGCTGAAGGATGGGACATTATCTGCCTACACATAAAATGCAGGAGCAGTGTTATTTCTCCAATTTGCATTATTCATCCAGAACAAGAAAGCTTTTCTGTTCAAGAGGGAGCTTTTTTGGCTGACTTGCTCTGTCTATTATTAATAAATAACTAAAACATCATTTTAGTCATGTAAATATAGAATAATGCATTTTACTTGTTTAAAAGCCAGAGCGAAGTGAAAAAGCAAAAGTTAATTCTGTTGAAAAAGAGTACAGTAAACTGCACAGAGAGGCAAATTTGTTGCAACATGATTTTACCTGCAGAAAGGCAAGCAAAAAGAAAAAAGGGAAGAAATTAAGGAGGAAAAGAGAGTTCTGACAGTTTAGGGTAATAAACCAATACTTTTGGAAAATGCCCTTTGTGAAAACAGCAGAGCATGAAAGGCGGACAGGAGGCCAGGATCAAACCAGGAGAGGAAAAGAGCCAGACAGTGGACTGTAGAATGGGGTCTCGTGTTCAGCGTTACATCCCCTCATGGTGGGCTCTAACATCAGCTGGATCCCCTGCAGTTTAGTACATCTCATAGGACAGCAACATTTAGCATCCATGGGGTTAGCATGCAAAATATTATCATATTATCACCACATTTTGCAGAACCATAAATTTTGTATGCCTCAGCCTGCCACAGAGACTAACTGCATAGAAGTTAAATGCTTTTATTTTTGATGTGTTATGTTCTAGCAGGATTATATTCTGCTTTGCCTTATTAATTCAGAGTTAGAGCTTGAAAGAGTGGGAAGAAACCTCCAAAAGCAAGAAATGCAACTCTTCAACATTATTTAACTGTGGCTTTGATGGCAGTGAGGACAGACTAGCAAGGTTTTTGCCCCCTCATTGTACTCATTAATGTAATGGTGCAACCTCCACAGCACAGCTGCAGCAGTCACATCCATAGAACAAACTTCTCAAAATACATGAAGGACAGGACTATTTTTGTCTGTAGTACACTGATTTTGTGTCCTTGGAGTGTTCAACCTAAGCCTGTCTCTCAGCCAGTTGCCCTTCAGTAGTGCTGAAAACATCTTCGTAAAAGCCTTTGATATTTAAAGAGGTTAAAAGAGTCATACGAAGTATTTAGAATTATTATTTGATACTTAAACACCTAACTCTAGGATAAAATCTGTTGGCCAAGTATTTTGTTCCTATCATGTCTGCATTCTGTATTTCCTACAATCTGGTGCATATATGTGCATTTGTACTTATGGTTGTCGTGTAATTACAGTGGCGTTATGCCTGCTAAGAACTTGGTATTTTGCCAGTTTTGCATGATATAACAGCAAATGATAGATGAACAGTTTGCCTAAGCCTACTTGCACTAGCTTTTCAGTGGGAAGTCCCTTCTGTTTGGTATTAATGTCACAGTGATGTAATGTGGTTTTTGTGATAGCTGTGAATATTCATATGCTACTATGTATTTGTACTTTGGATGGTGCCGAACTCATGGACTATGAAGATTATAGAAGTCTACACTTTAATTCGTTGGAAAACCTGGGAAATCTATTAAGGCAAACAGCAAAATATGTGATGTATTCATAGAAATTCTGCAAATGATGGCCAATTTAAGGAATGACTTAAAACAAAACTCAGCTTAAGTGCACAAATGCAGGAGTTATACAGTCACTCTAAAAACTAAATACAGACATCCTCTTCAAGCTGGCATTTGATATTTGATACACTTTCATGAGATACTAAAAATGGTATTTTTGTATTATCCCTGCAGCATAACATTTTTCAACACATTGTGTAGAAATAAGTAAATTTTTAATTTAAGGAAACGATGGAAAAGTGTACAGTGCAAACATGTTATAACTTGTACGTTCCAACACAGAATCACAGAATCATTTGGGTTGAAAGGGACCTCTGGAGGTCATCTAGTCCAACCCCCTGCACTGGGCAGGGACATCCCCAACTACATCAGGTTGCCCAGAGCCCTGGCAAGCATTGCCTTGAATGCCTCCAGGGATGGGGCCTCAACCACCTCCCTGGGCAATCTGTTCTAGTATTCCACCACCCTTGTGGTGAGGAACTTCTTTCTAATGTCCAGTTTAAATCTACTCTTCTCCAATTTAAAACCATTGCCCCTTGTCCTTTCACTCCAGGCCTTTGCAAACAGGCTCTCTCCAGCCTTCTTGTAACTTCCTTTTAGGTACTGGAAAGTCACGAGTAGGTCCTCCCAGAGTCTTCTCTTCTTCAGACTGAACAATCCCAGCTCCCTCAGCCTGTCTTCATAGCAGAGGTGTTCCAGCCCCCTGATCATATTCGTGGCCCTCCTCTGGACCTGCTCCATCAGTTCCATGTCCTTTCTGTATTG
>VWZO01001080.1:828-11413 GCA_013396975.1 Bucco capensis | reverse complement strand
TTAGCCTTCCTGATCTCATCTCTGCACCATCAGGCAGCATCTTTATACTCTTCACAAGATCTCTGCCCTTGCTTCCACTGCCTGTGTAGTTCCATCTTGTTTTTTAATTTGACCAGCAGGTCTTGACTCAGCCATGCTGGTCTCTTCCCTTTCTTACCAGATTTCTTACACCTGGGGATTGAGAGCTCTTGTGCTCTATGGAAAGATCTGCCAGCTCTGTTCTGCTNACAGAAAAGCTTTTCCTTCTTGGCTGAGGAAACACCTGTATGGATGGGGTCAGTTGCCATGGCATCCTCATGGAGTTGTCTAATTTCCACCTGGTAATTTCAGGGAACTAGAGCACAGTTATTTCAGGGAAGCCTTGCTGCTCAGCACAGGGGAGCCACCACAGACTTCTTCTAACCTGTTTGGGATTTGGTTTTGGTTGATTAGGTGGGTTTGGGTTTTTTTTATATGGCAGGAAAGATTTATTCAGTGCCCACATCCCAAAAATTCATCCATACTGTTCATGTTTTAGACAGAGATTCTCTTTTCTGTATGAATCTTGAGTACATTTCCTCAGTAGAAAAAAGGCCAACTTTCATTACAGAAAAAAAACTATCAGATTCTAACAATGATTTCAAAGTTCTGTCAGTGCATATCAGTCCTGCATATTGGCTTTTTTTTATTAACTGCATATTAATACATCTGCCCAGGAAAGTGGCAGCCTAGCTGTAACTACTGTCTGTGGTGAATAAGACCTAAAAACCCTGATGTAGCTGGAGAGAAAGAAAATTTTGGCCATAAGCCAAATACTGTTTTCTCCTTTGTGTCATTTGTGTATCGCTGATATTTTGCTTTCTTTTTCTGTTTGACCAGCATTGCTATCTCCCTCTTTCTGCCTGTCTTCATGCTGTCTTGCCCTTCATCCTAGACCTGTTTTGGACGTGAGCTTTGTAACTGCTTGACCTCCAGCCTCAACTCCGACCACAGCTCCTGCATAAATACTTGAAAAGGTGTAAGTTTCTCCACTTTCTTAACCAGGACTTCCCCTGATTTATCTAGTGGTTTCTGGAGACCTATCTTGTCCTAGCATGTCCCCTGTCATTGGAAACATCCGCTCATATCTAAATAAACCTTGTCCTGCAGCAGGATTCAGGGAATGGTGTAACATCTGCCATGTTGATAATGAAACGTTGAAAATGTTGTAGAGAGTGTTTTCATGTGTTCCTTATTACAGTGTAAACTTCCAACTCAACATAGCTAAAGGAATCAGCTGCTGGAGCACCAAATACAACGAGGAGTGAAACGTAAGTGTTGACAGATCAGGGAATTGTGTGAACAAACAGGATTTTTAACACACCTCCATACTATTCAAGGCAGAGCGGGGACTGAGATGCTTTTCATCACCACAGAAGTCCTAAAATGGTAGTAGAAATAGAGTCCTTGTTGCTACAACAGCTTTATTACCCTTCACCGGCTCTTCCACTTTTTCAGACGTTTTTGGTGGGAAAGAAGCTAACATAGAGAAAACAAACAAACAGAGCATGATAATTCTGTCACCAAATGAGCAAACAGACAGCTCTCACTGTGGGCTATGAGCACAGACATCTTTTGCAGGGTCTTTAGAATGGAATTAGCTTCCAAGAAGTTTCTGAAGGCAACCTTGCATCTCAATGATCTGTCCTCTCATTTTACCTCCTTCCTGCTTTCCCTCACTCAGTTGCACAGATACCTGTTCATTAAGCAATAGATTCTTACACCAGATGGCTGGCTAGTGTGATGAAGTACGGTAAAGATATAGAATCATAGAATCATAGAACAGTTAGAGCTGGAAGAGACCTTGAAGATCATCGAGTCCAGCCTTTTTCCTAGCCCTATCACCCCACTAAATGATGCTCCCCAACACAACATCCAGCCGTCTCTTAAACACTTCCAGGGACGGTGACTCAACCACCTCCCTGGGCAGCCTGTTCCAATGGCTGACAACCCTTTCAGTAAAGAAATTCCTCCTAATATCTAACCTGAACCTCCCCTGGCGCAGTTTCAATCCATTTCCCCTTGTCCTATCACTCTCGACCAGGGAGAACAGACCAATTCCTGCCTCCCGACAACCTCCCCTCAGGTAGTTATAGAGAGCAATGAGGTCTCCCCTCAGTCTCCTCTTTTCCAGACTAAACAGGCCCAGATCCCTCAGTCTTTCCTCATAAGGCTTATGCTCTAAGCCCTTTACCAGCTTGGTAGCCCGCCTCTGTACTCTCTCCAGCACCTCAATGTCCCTCTTGTAGTGAGGGGCCCAAAACTGGACACAGTACTCAAGGTGAGGCCTCACCAGAGCTGAGTAGAGGGGCATGATCACCTCCCTGCTCCTGCTGACAACACCGTTTCTGATACAGGCCAGGATGCCATTGGCCTTCTTGGCCACCTGGGCACACTGCTGGCTCATGTTCATCCGGCTGTCAATCAGCACCCCTAGGTCCCTCTCTGCCTGGCAGCTCTCCAGCCACTCCTCCCCGAGCCTGTAGCGCTGCTGGGGGTTGTTATGGCCAAGGTGCAGTACCCGGCATTTGGCCTTATTGAACTTCATGGAATTGGCCTTGGCCCAGCCATCCAGCCTGTCTAGATCCCGCTGCAGAGCTTCCCTACCCTCAAGCAGATCGACATTGCCACCCAGCTTGGTGTCATCTGCAAACTTACTAAGGGTGCACTCTACCCCCTGGTCCAGGTCATTAATGAAGATGTTGAACAGGAGTGGCCCCAGTACTGAGCCCTGTGGGACCCCACTCGTGACTGGCTGCCAACTGGATTTCACTCCATTGACCACAACTCTTTGGACTCGGCCATCTATCCAGTTTTTAACCCAGTGGAGCGTATGCCCATCCAAGCCAAGAGCAGTTAATTTCTCTAGGAGAATGCTGTGGGAAACTGTATCAAACGCTTTACTAAAATCCAGATAAATAACATCCACAGCCTTCCCTTCATCCAGTAAGCTGGTCACCCAGTCATAGAAGGAGATCAGGTTAGTTAAACAGGACCTGCCCTTCATAAAGCCATACTGACTGGGTCTGATCACCTGGTTATCCTGCATGTACTGCATAATGGAACTCAGGATGATCTGCTCCATCAGCTTCCCCGGGACTGAAGTTAGACTTACAGGCCTGTAATTTCCTGGATCCTCCTTCCTTCCTTTCTTATAGATGGGAGTTATATTTGCTCTTTTCCAATCAGCTGGGACCTCTGCAGTCAGCCAGGACTGCTGGTAAATGATGGAGAGTGGCCTGGTGAGCACCCCTGCCAGCTCTCTCAGGATTCTAGGATGAATCCCATCTGGTCCCATAGATTTTTGGACGTCAACTTGGAGGAGTAGGTCCCTGACCATCTCCTCGTGGATTATATCTATTGCAGCATTTCATTATAACAAGTGTAACAAGACCAGAGCCTTATGCATTTGGTGTTCACTGAGTACCCAAATCTCTCTTACAAAGAGTCTGGCAAGACTATGGCAGAACAATTTCTGGGATCAGAATCACATTTGTCCACCATGAACCAGATTTGCCTGACTAATGAGATAAACAGCTAGAGCTACATGTATGCTGAATGTTTCACTCCTCTTTGGAATAGATAAGAGTTAGGTGTCTTGTAAATGATTAAGGCATTCTGGCAGGCAGAAGAAGACTCATAAACCCAAAGAGATTTATGATTCTTTAACAGTCTCACTAAGGCAATTTAGTGATGAGAATGAAGACTGAGAAGTAAAAGTCATATTTTTCTGCTCATCTTCTATAATGTAAGCATATGCACATGAAAAGGAAGAAAAAAATCACATTATCTAGCAATCTGATATATCATTGATGTGTTATTGTTTGTTGATATCGCCGGGGAAATGATTTTGCTAGCCTGGATGTGTCAACAGCAGGGAAAAAATATTCGGATTCAGAAGCCATCCTATCAAATACCCACCACTGAAGTGGTACCTCCTTTTCTTTCACAAGCCAGACCTTCTCCTGTTCTTGAGAGCTCTGGTTTTGATTTCTTTGGACATCACACAGGGCAGGTATTTGGGGAACTCTTTTGGAGGATGGTTTCCTCAGTGTTTTTATGTGTGTGGGATGGCTCAGAATTGTCATCTTGAAGTTCCAAAAGGGAGAAGATAGAGTACGTGTGGAGGATGTAGGAAGGAGTAAGTGGGTACAGGACAAAAGAAAAGAAATAAATTTTGGGGGGATTAACTATGCCTGTAACCTTAATCTGCACCTGGTAGCTCATTCTCCCATGACAGTAAATATATGCAGTATTGTTCTATTGAGTCTTGGTAATTATGTATTTCCACTTCACAGTCTTGTCTAATTTATTCCCAACCATTTCTTTTCAGATGAAACTTTCCACAGTTTAATGGTTTATAACTTTAAAATTTTCACACTGGTTCCGTTCAAAACCTCATCAGCCCATCTTTTACTGCCCAAAGCCTGACTTAAACAATGAAAACTTTAAAGAAAAATAAGTTAAAAAAAAAAAGACAAAAAAGAACACTCAGACACACACAGAAAAAAAGCGCCCAAGAGCAATTTGTCTAAAACTGCTTTTTCATTTTTATGCTCCAAAGAAATGTCTGCAGATAATGCTACATTATTATTTTAATAATTAATTGATCACTTTATTGTACAGACTTGCTTTGGTTGCCTCATTAATTACCAGATAGCTATAAATTAGAAAACAAAATGCTCTTACCAGCATTTAGAATTTCAACAAGCATTGTCAGCACAACAATTTTCTACCCCAATATTAATAACCGGAATTATATATATTTTTATGTCACAAAATTACCCCAGAGTTCAGGTGAACTGCAACCTATTCTTTTATTATTTTTCCATTTTTTATTATCATTTACATTTCCCAAATGTATCTATATATTTGCAGATCTAAACATTGTTTTAAGTGTCTCAGGTACTTGTTTGAAGAACAAGTTTTTTGGGTTTTTTTTGCAAAAGATTTGAACTGCTTAACCAAGAAACTAACCACAGAATCAATCTGTCAGATCTGATGAGATAGTTTTGCAACTAGCAGGAAAATAGCAGACCACTTTAAAAGACAAATTAGTTATCAAATTGCAATCTCTTCACATTTAGCAATAAAGTAATGCAAATCTCCAATATTAACAAAATGGTGGTTTTTCTCTTTCTTTAGATTTTTTAATGTGCTATGTCTAAATATTATCTAGAAATGCAGTTTTAAAAAGTAAATGCCAATCATTTTATCTTCAGGAGCTAAGAGGTATCCAAGCAATTAGGCCAATATGCCTGTATGTGTTGGTCTAAAACCGACTGATCTGTTAAAAATAAGGCAATTTCTTATACCATAGTCAAACATTCTCATTACCCAGTAAAACAGTTAAAGGACCAGTAGGAAAAAAAAAAAACTGTATAAATATGACATTCTTCAACTGATGAAATGGGACAAAGGCCATGATTATAAATAAAGAGCATCAAAACAGTTATGTTGCTGTCATCTGACTTTATTCGATGGGCTACTTTCAGCCTATATTTCATTAATTTAACATCAGTGTAAACTTATCTTTTTTAAAACTGGGATGAGGAGCTGTACTTTTTTATTTATAGTAAAGACTGTTTTCTTAATCATGTTGTTAAAAATAGCTTCATGAATGGACAGGAGTACAGAATACAACACAGTGCAGTATGGGTTAGGGTCATCTACAGATTATCTCCAGATTATCTGGATTATGTGATTACCCCTGTGAAATGTAAGTGTGTTACAAATTAAAAATTAATCAGATTTTACAAAAACTACTATTAAGTCAACAACTGTTGGCCTACATATGTTAAAATGTATGTCATGATGCATTTTGCTGTGGATTTCATCACTAATTCAGCAAACCACCAAGATTAGTAAAAGTCAAACTTTTAAACTCATTTAAAAAGATCTTGCACTGACTGTACTAAGTAGTCTTGGTGCAGTCGTTTTGCTGTTGTCACGCTCTCCACTCCTAAATGAATTTCAGATGCATCTTTATCTTGACCATTCTCCTGCCCTCCAACATCCCTCAAACAGATTTAACAAAGACAACTTCATTTTCAGTTTGCAACTTGGAGCCTTGATTCTTCCTAGAATGGAGTGCAGAAAAAGGACCATGCATTTTCCCCAATACGTGAAATTCAGTGCAATTGATAAAAACAGTAACAAAGGGAAAGAATTCATCTGGGTTTCATCTCACAAACTGAAATGCCCCTTCCATGAGCGCTCATGCTCTGACCAGAGGAGGCAAGCCCGTTCCACTCTCTGAGGAAGTCTAGCACATAAAACAGCCCTACTCACCAGCAGCCAATTAAAAAAAGGCACTGATCCCTCTGCCTTTCACAGGAAGAAATAACTTCACAAAATTCTAGTGAAGACACATGCTATGCAATTATCTTAAAATCTATGCACAAGACATTGAAATTCTTCCTGCATCTAGAAGTTACCTTTTGACTGGGAGACCAGAAAATACATCAAAATACTCATTATAAATTAAATCTGAAAATTTCTTGCACTTTTCACCAGGAATAAGATCCACATTATGATGGCATTGCTAATATCCCTTGTTTGAAAAGCATATGTGCAGGAAAATGTAAGCACAGAGATGGCTAGTGCTGCTCTGAATGCAATCTATGGGACTCTAGTACCCCACCAGAGGAACTAAATGACAATGCTGACTTAGAAATTAAAAGTGAAATTTAGTTCAATCAAGTTCACATTATAGCAATTTTGAAAACAATGGAACCACTCAAAAAAGTCGAATGAGATGCAAAGTATATGAAAACAGTACCTTTCTGTTCTTTATCATTAAATACTCCATTTAAAAGGAACTGTATTTCTCCTGCCCAAATAATAGTTAGCCATAATCTGCAAGTTAGCAAGGTTAATACAGAAACACACTAATGGATCAAGATGGAGATGATTTGATAGCTCTTCCATGCGTGTCTAATAACTACTTGCTATTTGAATCTTACCTATGTGTGATTTAGAATTTCATTACTTGTAATGCAATCTTATTACCATCTGCATATCTGCCATTGAAGATTCTCTCTAATATTTGCTTTGAGTGCTACCTATGTTTCCGGGAAAATAACTTCCACATCCTTAGATGTGATCACTACAAAGCACTCTGTCAAAGACAAAGCTATCAGAGCAACCTCAGAGGTCCTGAGAGGGACCAAGAGAGTTACATGTGGTTCAGGATGGATTTGCCCCTGTTACACATGGATTACGGTGGTCATGAAAGTCCGAATTATTTATCCATTATTACACTTAGTCTTAAAATTCATGTCCTCAATGTTTTTTGACTCATGGTCTCACAAAAAGCAGGCTGTAACTTTCTAGTCATTTAAGCCTAGAAGTCTTCTGTAGATTTTAGTTCAATGTCTTCAATCTGTGGTGTTATAAACTGCCTTGAGATGTTCAAGTATATACAACCAGCTGTTAGGCACTTCTATGTAATTTAAGAATGCCAGTGTCATGGCCTGATTGTCGAGCTGTCCTGGGTAGTGCAGAGGGTCGTGCAAGATTCAAAAATTCCGTTGGAGTAAATTAAGGTGAAATGACACCAAACAGCTGATTAAATTGTTACGTTTATTGCAAGCAAGGAGAGTTAGAGATATTTTGGAAAGCTTTTGGTCTCTAGTGCCTTAAAGATAGAAAGGAGAAAGAGAAACTAGAGAAAAGAGATATCACTAGCCTTGTTTCTAGTGACATCTTGCAGGGCCGGTCTCAGGTTCTTGGGTGGTGGATGCAAATCCAGGGACATCGTGCAGAGGGGTTCTTGAGTTGTTTGGTGCCAGATGCATGCTGGTTGCAGCCTGATCAATATACCATCATCCTTTTTATACATGCAGGACATGGGTGTAGTGGTCACAGCCATGTAAAGGAGAAACTAACTCAGGAAAAAGACATTGTCCCACCTCAGCAGAACCTATCTCCTTCCAGTGTTAATTTCCTTACCTGCAAAGAGCAAGCCTTGCCTCAGGCCAAGGGGGAGCAGGGTAGTTGCCAGTAGTTGCTGGAGTCATTGCCGCACTTCAGACCTACTGCCTCCAGGCAGGCCATTCCCGTTCTCCACCCAGGTGACATAATTATCAACACTCAAGGTATGAGACCTTAGTCCTTTAAGGAGGTTTCAGGCTCCTACAGCCAGCTTGGCCATTATTGGCATATTTTTTGTTTTGTCTTTATCAGGGAGAAAGGCAGTCATATATTTCATTTTAACAATATAATAACCAAGTATAGAACATCATTATTATATAAAAATTTCTATCATTTCTTATTTTATTGCTTTCATGATTAGTTTCTTTATTGAAAGGAAAAATATTGGTAGACTTCCTCTGTGATACTTTAATTGCAACTGTATTACTGGTATCATTTCATGGCACCAGCATTTATGTCGACAGTATTTATTACTTAGTTCATGTCTGCTTTTTTATTGATTTCATCCAAGAGATACTTGAACATCAAGCTCTTGAAATGTCTGCCTTGTTGTGGTTCAACTGTGCTGAGCTGCATCAGGAAATAGCATTGACACTCACAAAAGCCGTAATGGTTACACCACATCATAGTTTGATTTAGTGCAGAATTTTTATAAATATATTCTGCTGTAACCTGTCCCTACCTATTATTTGATGACAATCAGGTTTAAAAATCAGTTTAATGGGGTTAAAAAGACTCTGGTAATCCTTTGGAATTTTATCTTGCAAATTTGATAAATACCAGCACAAGCACAGTCTGCTTTGTGAAGAAAAATCGAAATGTGTGGTATTTTTTTAAAGCCCTGCTTAACCACTTACAGAAAAATGGTTATAGAAATTATCAGTTCTAAAATTAGAATGGTTATAGAACTAGTCTTAATTATCAAAATATTGTAAAGATACTTCAAAGTATGTAAAATCAAAGATTTTTTTTTTCTAGAAGCTGAGGCATAGGATCACTATCTACACAGCTAGCATCTGTGTCTGTACATCCAGTTTCTCTGATGAACTGTGGAAATTGAATAACCTTCAGTAAGCCTGCAGCATACATAAAAGTACTTGTGAGTGAGAATTGGGTATGGAATCACGGAAACATTAAATATTTGGCTCTAAGCTTTACAATGGTATATCAACACACAGTGAATATAAAGCAGGTTAAAGGAAGAGGTTCTTATACTACTAGTTCACTAATCAGCCGCTGGCCTCTTACCAGAAACAGCACTCAAATCTCATTAAACTGCTCTTTATCTAAAAGGGGGAAGAAAGTATATCAGCTGCCTTCACTGAAGGACAAATGGCATACAAATGCTAAGGCTCCTGCTGCTCTCAGTGATGTAGGGGGTGAACAAAAACATAAATACAAATAGCATCTGCCAGGAGTTATATTGCAATTGTTAAATAACGGACAACACTGGAACATGAAAAAACAGTGGCTGAAACCTGGTGAAGGATAAGAATGAAGAGTACTCAGTTTTGTGGTTATAAAGCAAAGGTTTCATAGCTGATAGATTAAAATGTGGTTGGTAGCTGTCACAAAGGATGATGCTGCCAAGTCACCTAGGCATCAATTTTCAAAATTCTTCATTTAGATAAGCTTGAAACAAACGAAAGACAGAAATTATCAGCATCTTGGAATGTCTTGGTCTTATTCTGTCAAACAATGCGTCCAGTACAGGTAGACTCTAATATGTTAAAGATTAATGTACATCAAGTAGAATCTCAATTGCTTGAGGTTCTCCATCTGCAAAATGGCTGCAGGTTCAGGTTAATAAACAAGTCATGACCATTACTGGTCTCTCTTCATCATCTCTTACTATAGCATCATTCTACATAATCTGTGTAATTTCAATTTATATTGTCTGCATTCCTTAGAAATATTTATTGAAACATCAAATAGAGAGGGTGTAGTGGCCTTCCTTTGTAATCTCTCCTCCCCATTGACAACATGACTGTAGAGAATGATGGATGAAATGCACAGAGAATTGATGCTCCTCTTGGTTCCCTATGATTATGTAACTTCTTTCTGTGTCAGATTGCTCTCATTGACAGAATTGCAACTAAATATTGCCCACCATGGCTGTTTGTTTTCCTTTCAACAAATAGTGTTAGAAAATAACACTGGATGAGGATCACAGAAGCCTTTTATTGTAGACCAGTGAAAAGAGATACAGACTTAGTATAAAAATACATTATGTGTACAGACTTTCTCTGTGTAAATTAAAACATTATCTAATAAAATATTGCTGCTAAGATTGCAAGATATAAACAGTTGACTTTTGCCCCTTGTGGGGCACACTGCTTTTCTCAGCTTTCACATATCCAAGAGACGTGTGACTGGTGCAGTACAAAGTATCTCTCAGAGACCCTCTGCACAACTTCCCAGAAGTGTTCTTTCCAATGCCCAGGCTTCCAGAGTGTCCTGGTTTGAGAGGACAAACTCAGAAGGAAGCCCCTTTAAGAGCCTCCCCCTTCCCCCAAAGGAAAGAAATCACTGAACACTTGGAGTGAGTTGTAAAGAATAACTTTTTTAACACAGAAAAATGCATAACAGTGAATATATAGGGTGTTATAAACCCTCCCAGTTTCCCCCCCAC
>VWZO01001074.1:0-10731 GCA_013396975.1 Bucco capensis | reverse complement strand
CTACTCTGGCCTCCAGTCGGGAGGTCTGGAGGCATACTATTGTTAATGCAGCTGATGTTTTTGAGAAGGCACGCAGGATCACTCTTGAGGAGAAAAGACAGCATAGAAAGAATCGTGCCTTGCAGATTATACCTCCTAAGGAGTCCTTCTGCTGTGCCTTTTGCAACCAATCTTGTCTATCTCATATTGACCTTTTCAGCCATCAGCGTGCTTGTAAAAAGTGTGGGTAGAGCCCTCCCAGATCTTTGTTCGCAAAGCCTAGCCATGATGATGATGGTAGAAGGTCTAGCCAGCCAGCCCACCCCAGCAGACACTGTTCAACTTTGCTTTGCGATGGTGAGCATTACAAAACAATCAGCAGTACCCATCTATGAATACTGCACTGTGCAGACATCCCTATGAAGCACACAAAATCACAGTGCAACCCTCATATCAGGGATTCTTATCTTGCCACGGCTTTCCTTTGAGTGGTTCCTTCTGATGTCCCAAAACCTCCTCCTTTCCAGTCAGCCCTATTAGGGGTGCTCCCTGCACTCTACTTTCACTGCTTCTTCACCCTTTTCTGAGCTCCACTGCCATAAACTTTCCATTCTTGTCTTTCAATGTTACTGTCACACATTAGCTAAACTCAGCCACCCAAACATCCACAGCAACCATTACTGCAGTCCCAGCAACTCCCACCTTAGACTATCCCATCACAGTTGGCACACATTCAATGCTCTTGATATTCAAGACCATTTTTTCTTGTTCCAGTCATACACACCACAGTGAGCATCTAGGACTGTGTAGCAACACAATCCTCCCAATATAGAGAGCTCAACAAGGATTTAAAGTTCAGAGGCTGTCACAACTCCAGTTATGGAGGTATCAGTTTTGGGCGCAATTTCTCCCCATAAAAAATTGCTCTCAAAATTCACACCCATAAGTCACAGCAGTCACAATGTTCTGTTTTCTTCAGCTTTTTTCTTATTACTCCCCATTTACTAAGATTGGCCAAAAAGCTGATGAACTGAATTGTGCTCTGATCAGCTTTAAAACTAATGTGTTGATACAGTAGCATACAAGTGAAAGACACTAGCAAGACAGTCATGGACCTACAATCTTCTGTTGACATACCTGATCCTGCATCAGCAGTGAGCAATCAGGAAAGCAGTGAAAGGTTAAGTGTCATTACATCCATTCATCATATTTATGCAGTAGGTAAACATGACAAGTTCGTCTTTGTCAACTCATGTCATGTAACATTCTGGTTCTCTGTTTTCACTTCAAGCATTGAACTACATCTGGGTGAGGACATGATCCCCACTTCCCAAGCAAGTCAGCTGCACCCTTCACTTGCTCATACATCAATGACAAAAGCCTGCTCAAGAGTATACATCTGTTTCACATACGGCTCATACGTCTGATTTAAACAATTTCCATATGTTGTCAAAAAACTGTGACCAAATGCCACTTGCAAATAAATGGGGATATTGTCTGGCTTCCACAGAGAAAAGTCTCATCATACAGCTCAGAGCAACAGTTCCTTTGTTCCCAGATCTGTCTGGGCTTCTCCAGCTCCTTCCACAGTCAGATGCTGCTGACAGGTCAAGACACTTCTTCTTCCTGGGATTATGCCACTACAGCAACACACATGACAAGCCACACTGAGCAGACATTGGAAGAGACCCATAATGAGCACCTCAGCATATGAAGATCTATCAGGCCAGGCAGTGCAATCACTCCATCCTCCTGATTCCAGAGAAGTTGCTTACTCTTAGGACAGGCATGCTTTTTGCTCAGCCGTCATCCAAACATAACCATCAGGCACCAGGCTGTAGCTACTAGAACTCCTCAAAGCATAAATGAAGTTCTGGGGTTCAATGTAAGCTATCATTTCATGTTTCCACATTTTCCTAAACTAGCATCTCACTTTTTATGTGCCCATTGTGGCTTCCTGCTCAAGTCTCAGCCTCGCAACAGGTCATTTGCCATATTACAGCTAGACTGCATCCAAACTACTGGTCTGAGTAGATGATTGAGCAGATAGCCAAGTAAGGCCTTTACTCCAGGGTGCTGCTCTCCAAAATATGTATCTGGTCAGGGAAGCAGACAATAAATCTCTCTATCTGGAAATGCAGGGGAGGCTATTAGAAGGACTTAAAAATTCAAAAGAGAAAGTTTATGGATGCCACTATATCCCTTGTCAACAATGGCATGTTATACTTGCACCCTAAGAAAGCACAATGCAGAATCTCTTCCTACTGGAACAGGTCTTGCACAGTAGAAATCTGCCTCATCTTTTTAGGCAAGGTTTACTGAAGCAGCCACCAAACAGATGACCCAAAGAATCATCTAAAGATATGTTTCTCAGCCTCTCCTGAAGAAGTAAAGCAACATTTTTTTTGTAAAAGAATTCAGGATAGAACTGGATGTCTAAGCTGCCAACCCCAGTGCTTCTTCATTAGATAGAAAACCTGCTGCTGGCCAGCACCTAAGTACTGCAGTTACCTTCCCTCTCTTGAGGCTGAAAGGTTCCAAGTCCTTGCCACTTCACAAGGCAGGCTTGCTATAGAAAGTGCAGTCAGATCAAGCAAAAGATGAGCACATTCAGCTCCATGTTCACACACACACTGATTTGTTTCCTGTTGCTCAAGGCAAGGGGATTCACATCCACCAAAGCTACTCCTACATCAAGATTGGAGGAGTGGCTGGCACACACTAGAAGACTGTGCTGCCATCCAGCATGACCTGGACAGGCTAGAGAGATGGGCAGGGACAAAAATTAATGCAATTCAACAAGGGTAAATGGGAAAGAACAACCCCATGTATCAGTAACAGACTGGGAACTGATATGTTGGAGAACAGCCCTGGGGAAAAAGATCTAGGAGTCCTGGTGGATAGGAGGATGACCATAAGCCAGCAATGTGCCTTTGTGGCCAAGAGGGCCAATGGCATCCTAGGATGCATTAAGAGGAGTGTGGCCAGCAGATCCAGAGAGCAGCAGATCCAGAAAGAGGACTCGTGCTCAGGCATTTGCTTCAGTGGCTGCTGGTTTTCAACATCTCCCGCTCCTCCAGAAGATGCCACAGACAGGGGATTAGCTCAGCAGAAGACCCAGAGGGAGTTGCAGCAAACCTCTGTCCCTCCCACTATTAGCAGAAAGGATGAGCGCGGAGATCTGCTGCCAGCTCGCCCTCTTAGAGTGCAGGACTCCCATGCCAGCTCTGGATCAGTGGAAAGCAAAACGCAAGCAGTTCCCAGAAGGGCTGCCCCATAAAAAAGAGTTTTCAGCTATTGAGCTATTTTAACAACCCATCAGACACCAGCAGATCTGCTCCCTCTCCTATCTCTGCAACCATCAACACCACAGCTTTTAACCCATCAAACATCAGTGCTTCCCTATATGGTACACACTTGTACTTTAATATTAACATTGCACAAGATTAAAATCACCATAAAGCAGCATTGCCTAGCATGGAGGTCTTCAAGTTTTACTCTTCTGACACCTCCCCAGATTTTGCACAGATCTGCAGTGCAGTAGGCAGCAAACCTTAATCCACTCCTTATGCATCTGCAAGAGAGGACAGAGCTCACTCCCCATCAGACACTGAAGAGCTGAGAGCAGGCAAATCCACTGGTAAAAGGGATATTACAAGGGTCTAGAAGCCTGAGGAAGTTTAGAAATATTTAAGATAGTTCATAAAACATAACTCAGTTCCCAACATAACATTTCTTAAACAAAAGGAACCAACATGACAGTTGCTTCACCACACAACTATACAAGTAGCCTCATGTCCATGTTTCATCATTTATCTGGACATTACTGACCTGCATGAGTCTTCATCAGACACATTCAAATATTTCACACTCAACAGTCAGGTAGTATACACACCACTCCTGAGATATGTTGACATGATGGAGACTGTTGAACTACAATGCTGACAGAGGGGTGATGTAAACATGTCAAACCAAATTTTTATTTTACCCATCCCGAAGGAAATTAGAGCATCAAGATCCTTACATTTGTTTGTGTCCCAAGCAGGAACTGCTGCAACGAAAAGGCACTGTCAGCACCACAAACAAAAATCTTGCATCCAACACAGATATTTATCCTTTGTTTATATTTAATGCTGATTTGGCAGGATAAGTATTGTTCATATTGTCCTTTCACATCAAAGGTGTCCCTACTGCAGGACACGGCACAGCTGTCACACAGGAACTGTGCATCATCAGATAGGGAACTAGCATTTCCATGGCTGGTGATGGCTTCACATGTTATAGTTTGTTTTGTCTCCTCACCAGGTCTGACTGCACAGGAAAGGATACAAGATCAGTGACAGAAAGTAGCACAATGGGCCAGAGAGCAAGGAAAAGAGGGAACTCATTAAAGCATTTCTCTGTGTTTATTGCTAGTCGGCCCTTTTAATTCCACAGACAAGATGCTGAAAATCAGTCATGACTCATGTGAAACCTCATCTGCTCCACTAGTGCTAGATACAGGGCAAACAGCAACTGTGAAGAGAACTCAAGAATCTTCACAAATAAAGTCATAAATAAAATCCAAAATATTACCCCCAGAGAAAAAACAAAGCAGTGAACTAAATACACATGCTTCTGCCATCAGCAGAATTACCCTAAAGAGGTACACTGCAACTGCATGCTTTCCATGTGTCATCAGAATGAGGCAAGGTTGTGAACTTCCACAAGCTAGGAAGTGCTCCTAACAATTGCTCTTTAAAGTGGCTCTTCCCTTGTTATCCCTAGCCGTAGGCAAAATATCAGACTTGCTAAATACCAGTTATAAGCTCACATACTCAAAGCTTTGCTCTGGAACTGGCATGCTCTGGATTCAGGGCAAGCCACAGAGCCAACTCACCCATAGCACTGCCTCCATTATTTCTTTCTGTTGACACTGATGAAGGATGCATATTTATTCTCACACTTCTCAGTTTCACCTTTTCAACATGACTGAGCACTACTAGAGGTCTGCTACTGACTCTGAGAAGATTCTTTTTTTTATTCTTAACTTCAGCGGTTCATCCACTGACTCTCCATGTGATAAACACCACCACCAGCCATCTATAGATGCCACAACACAGAGCTACTTGTTTGTGTCCACCATATGACCATGTTACAGCAGCAAAATGCTTAGTTGAGAGTCAGTAAAGAATAACTTGTTTATCACTTTTCTTGGGGATCCAGTACTAAAGACACAACATCCTTCCCTGAAATCAGGGCCATCACAAACACAAGATCCTTTTTAAACCATGCCTTCAACCACAAAACCTCACCAAAAAACTCTAACAAAGTAAAAGGAGTTTCAAACTTCCAGTACTAGAAGATGCCCAGATACTGCAGTGGCAAGTACATCCCCTTCCTACATGGTCCTTCCTTCTACTACCTCTCACCACAACTTGTTAGACATTTACCTGGAGAGGACAGGTGATAGGTGAATCATGCCATGCACTTCCCCTGGTCATCCTCTCTCCACTGTAAGTAAACTAATGGGTATGTTCAAAATTATCCCTCAAACCTAAGTGGTCCAACACTTACCTGCAAAATGCGGAATTTTCATAAGGTATAGATCACGGCTGCTGCTGCCCTCAACATTTCCCCTCCTCTGCCCCTGCCAGTGTGATCTTGGAGTTCTGAAAGAATTTTCTTGCAGTAGCAAAGGATAAGTATTTTCTGCTATTAAAAACAGCTATGTTCCTCTGAATCTCCCAAAGACAGAGACAACACATCAGAAGGTTTGGTCTAAAAGGAAATAAGAATGGAAACCAGTAGGCAACCCTCTGCTGCATCATCTGATGCACTGACTCACAAGCAGATAAGAAATGAGGAAANAACGTGATAGAGAACCTTGGTGGGTACCTGGCACGCAGCCCAGGTCAACCCACCACAGGAAAGAAATGCTGCAGTTAAGATCTGGCACTGCTCATCCCAGTAGAGACTTTTTGGAAGTAGCACTCTGTTTTACCCTGCTTTTCTACACCTTCCTTGGCATTTGCTTCTGGCCCAATGGAAACAGGCTACAGAGTTTACTTTGAGGAAAACCAGCCATTCTTAAGTATTAACAGTACATTTCTATGGGATCGTTTTAACTTTAGCAGAGCTCTAAATAAAAAGGAATGGATTTAGAAAAGGCTTTTAGAAAGTATTTTCCAAGCACTTATCCATACCACTACACTCCCAACTAACTTTAAAATTCTGGTCCCAACTGCCTTTAGTGAAAAAGAGAACTTTTATAGAGGACCTTCAATCAGGCTGTAATCATCTCTCTGGGATGTTCCTAGAGAGAAGTCATAGTAAAACCTGCAATATGTTGGACATCAAATGACAGGGCAAAGCATGTAAGCAGGGAAGAAATAATGTGGTTACCAGCTGAGATACTACGGAACATGCAGAGCCACAGAGCAGTCTTCATGGCTGGAAACCTCCTTCTGATTCCCCCTACTCGTGGTTTTATTCTGACTCAGCTCAGAGCTGGATCATTCCTGCCAAAGCATCACAAATGGTTTCAGAAATGGAGGGGGTATTCAGAAGAACCTGCTTTGCAGGGCCCAACTTCCAGGCAGAGAGAAGGCAAAAAAGAAAATGCAAGGCTGAAATCACCCCCAGACACATTCAGCTCATTCAAAGCTTCCAGCAGGGGGATTTAGCAGAGCTTAAAGCAGTTCTCCGTGACTCTGTCACAGGAGTGTAGGTACAGACAAACAGGAGCTGGGACAAACAGAGTCAACACACATCTTAGTAGTAAAAAGTTAATCGGCTTAAAGTGTGCAACTAAATAAGCAACGCTTACATTAAAGTGACCCACCAAGAAAAGATGCCATGGAAATAAAGTTATAGGAAATACAATATAGTCTCTATGTTCTTTTGTTATCTAGCATGATAAATATTCATGATTGTGGGTTAATGGGGTACCCAGCTTTCAGCCACCACAATAGTTTTTTGTTTATACTTAAGACCATGAACTTTGGAACCATGAACCTGAATTTCAGAACTTTGCATTCATGCATGTTAGTAAAATTCAGAGCAAGGCAGGGGGGTGGAGACAATGTAGGACCTTGGCTTGTGACAATGTAATGGGGGTTGCTGGCAAGTTTTTTTTGTAATGAGTAACGGGTCTCAAGCTGTACGTAACTTCTAGTATATCTGTCACCCTCTCTGCCTCACCACCACCAGAAGGAGAGAACAGGTACCACCCGCAACACAACCCCATCCCACACCTCCAGTCCCTCCAGGACATTGCTCCTTCCAGAGTTTTCTCTCCAGACAAAAATAGCATCCTCAAGCCAGCCCTTGAGGATGCGGCAGCTTCTTGCATCACACAGCAGGACCCATGGAGCAGAAGAGAGCTCCACTCCTTACATGGGAAAAGGAAGACCTGCGCACTCCTAACCACAATCCCTTGAGCCTTCATATTAACTGAAAGGGCACTCCGGCATTCCGAAAACAGTCCTATGGGGAGAAGTCACCAAGCTTCAGCCCTGCATTCACACCAGAGAGCAAAAATCCATCCAAAGCATATTTTAAAGAGTCCCAAACTTCCCCAGCAATTCCCACATACTGCTGCTCCTTTGACAGTGCTGTCTTCTGCCAATAGCAACATTGCCAGTTTTGCTACAAGACCTTCCAACGTCTCTACTCCAACTTGTATTAGCATGTACAGACTACTGTTCCTCCTTTCAAGGTATGTTAGGAGTCTCTGGGGTTAATGAAGGATATGAGGAAACTTTTTTTGAAAAACAGCCACAGAAACTGAAATTTCAAAGCTTTGAAAGCAATATGAGGAAAACAACTTAAAATGCCAAACTGAATGCATTTTAAGACTGGGGCTTGTTGGTTTGTCTTCTAACATCACAACTAGAAGCAAAGACTTATGATACATTAAGGTCTTTCAGGAGTTTTCTGGTGCATTCCACTCATCAAAGTATCCACCCTTTTTCCCTACAAAAATGTCCCCCTTCTCCCCCATAATGTAATGAACAATGAAAGCAAGCCTTCAAACAGCCTAGCACCAAACAGCCATGCCCTGTTCTGCTGAGAGCTAGGAGCACAGCTCTCCACTCCGCATCACAGTGGATCAGTCTGCTTGGTCTGCAAAAAGAGAGATTGTATCACTTCACTGAGTCTTCAGGGTTTAATTGCCTAGTTCAGGGAAAATTTTTTTAAATTTTACCTTTGCAGTAGCTGCATGAGCGTAAAGGTGACTTCCAAGAGGGAGGAATACACAAATCTCTGCTGGAGGAGGGGAACACATTGGAAGAAAACACTTTCTCCAAATTTTGCATAGAATGTCTTGTTTCTCCTGAAACAGAGAATATCTCCATGCCCTCTCACCTATCTCCAAGGACACGCCTCTTCCCCTCACACTTGCAACAATCTACCTCCATACTGACAAGCCAGTGTGACAGCCCAAACCTGGCAGCTCCTTCCATTTCCCATCAAACAGAGGTGTAACTATGAAATACACAGGAACTGCAAAAGCTTCAGGACCCAGCTGCTGACACTGCCCAAGAGGACTGAGAGGTATAGAGGCAAGTACACTTGATGGTTTGAGGGTCTCAATTTCATGCACGCTTTCAAACCTCATGGGAAATGCATCACACTTCTGCCAGCAGATGAGGGATTGTACAATAGGCAAAGAGGGCAAGAGGACAGAAAATGCTCTTCTCAACATCAAGAGAAAAGAAGACAGACAGGAGGTTTTACTCCTCATGTTAATATCCATTACTAATCAGCAGTTCACCTTAACAACAAAGCTTTCCAAGAAAAGGCAAAGACTTGAGCACTTGAGCAATGAATGACCTTAGGAGATCCCAGTTCTCTGCTCAGGAAATAGGGAAAAAAACCCAAAAGCAAACCCCTAGCACATCACATATCCCTTTCCTACTAGCATGACAAAGAAGAGAATATATGGCAGAAGAGGGCAAAGAGGGTAAAAAAAATGAAATCAATAGGATCTAACAGAGCGTGACGGAAAATCACTTCCCTCATAAAAAGAGGTTACTTGCCAGGTTAATGAATCTTTTTTGTTCTCTATGTAGACACCCAGGAAATAGAAAGGGTCACAGGAGCCATGTGGGTGGGAATGCAATCCCTAGAACATGCTTTCAAGAACAATCAAAGGTTAGAGATTAAATCCAGGCAGTGGTCAACTGCACACCACAGCAGTAGCTTGATAGACGGGCCAGCTGCAGCTCCGAGTCACTGAGCAGAACACACTTCTAACATCAACAGCAGAGCAAGTAACAGGCTTCTCCTCCAGGGCAAGCACAGCCCAACAGGCCACCCCAGCCCCAAGAATCAGAGCACCTCTGCCTTCCCAGGTCACCACAGACAGAACAAAATGGTCTGTGGGTTTTTTAATATGAGTAACTGCAATAGAACCACAAAACCCAAACTGCATCAAAAGTCACACTTGTGCAAGTAACTCAGAAGATCTTGGTCCAGCAGCCAAAAGTTTTCATAATTCACTTTTAAGTGAATTATGCTGTGCCTTACTCTCATTTGTAATACACAGGCAGCAGAGAAAACAGCAGAGAACCATCTGGACAATGGCAGGGTACAACACCTGTTGGTCACAGAAGCCTGAACTAGGCTTCTGGAGTAACAAACACATCCAGGTATGTATAACTTTGAACTGCAGTTTCTTCTGATTGGAGCCCTCCTGACAGGGTCTATAAAAGAAGTGCAGACCTTTACTGTTTTATCACTCCTCTGCCCACTTCTTGCTTGAGCTACTGACAATATGCCACCCAATATGCTCTACTTAGGTCCAAAACACTCAGTAAGGGAAATGTAAGTGCATGACTTCCATCCTTTTCAAGGCCACCTAACCTGTAGGTCACTATATTAGGTTCCCCACTGCCTGCCAGAATAATTTACTCTTTCTCAGTCTGAGGCCTTTTGACTCCAGCAGAGCTCAAACACCTCTGCCATGCAGCTCTCAAAGCTTCTCCTGCGGCAGTTGCCTTGTTTGATACCCACTATCAAACTTCTGCAACAGACAAAAATCTTACAGACTAAAGTCACCTTTCTTATCCGTATTTGATGCAGTCTCAGAGTAGACTTATTGCACAGGATAGCTGTTTGAGATGGATTTTCGTATCATAGAATTACAGAATCACAGAGTACTCATAGTTGGAAAAGACCTCTCAGATCTCTGAGTCCAAAAAGAAAACAACAACCCAAACAAAACACTGCCCTCCATGCCTGCCACTAGAGCATGTCCTGGAGCACCACATCTACATGTTTCTTTAATACTGCCAGGGATGGTGACTCAACCACCTCCTTGGGAAGGCTGTTCCAGTGCCTCACCACTCTTTCTGTAAAGAATTTCTTCCTAATATCCAATCTAAACTCCCCCATTGCAACTTCATACCATTCCCTCTGGTTCTGTCATTAGTTACCAAGGAGAAGAGGCCAACACCCACCTCTCTAAAACCTCTTTTCAGGTAGTTGTAGAGGGCANGATGCCAAACAAGACTGGCCCCAAAAATGAGCCCTGAGGGACACCACTGATGAGTGGCAGCTAGCTAGATTTCACTCCATTAATCACAACTCTCTGGGAACTGCCATCCAGCCAGTTTTTACTCCAGTGAAGAGTATATATACAGGCCTTTAAACTAGGTATGAAGGGGGAAGGGGACATAACTGGGACTGTTAAGAATAAGCCCAGAGGGCTTATTCAGGGCCCATACAATGGTGGGCTAACGAAGAACCTTCCTCTTCCATTTCAAC
>VWZO01001071.1:16080-31124 GCA_013396975.1 Bucco capensis | reverse complement strand
TGGGTATTGGGAAGTATGGGTGGGCATAGAGGGCAGGGTGGGCACTGGGATGGATACAGGCAGGGGGGTATAGAAACAGGTAGGGGGATAGATGTAGGTAGGAGTGTGGGGAGGGTGATGTGGGCACAGTTGGCAGAGGGTGGGCAGGGTACAGGCGTGGGCAGAGGGATGTCTATGCAGGTGCAGGCAGGGGGATATATGTAGGCAGGAGTATGTGGGCAGGGTGGGCACAGTAGGCAGAGGGTGGGCAGGGGGATGTATATGCAGGCAGGGGGATATATGTAGGAAGGGGGGTGCAGGCAGGGGTATGTATGCAGGCAGGGAGATGTTGGCTTGTCCCCCCACCTCCATCACCATGTCCCCGTCCTCAGCTCCCCCAGCAGGGCCCACCAACCTGGAGCCCATGCAGGAGGCTGTAGAGGTTCACCAGCCGCTGGTTGATCTCCTGGGGAGGAGGTGACAGGACAGTGAACCCCCAGGGAACCTCAGTGGGGGAAACTGAGGCACGCTGAGCCCAGGAGAATAAGAGGAGCCAGATCCCTCCCCCATCCCATCCCATCCCCCCCTTACCTCCTGGGATACTCGCTGCAGGAGCTGGTTGCCGTTCCCATCCTGCCAAGAGAGAGAGCAGTGACATGGCGATGGCTGTGGCATGTGGTGGGGGTGCCCCCAGCGGTGTCCTCCCAGGAGTGTCCCCAGCGCGTCACCTCACTCACCCGCTGCCCAGCATCCGAATTTGTCCTGCACAGCTCCAGGGAGCCATTGAAGCTGCCAGTGTCACCATCTGCAGGGAGGCACCAAGGGGGTGAGCCCCACCATCCTGGGGGAACCCCAGTCCCACTGTGATCCCATGGGACCTCTAGCCCCTCCATGATCCTAGGGGACCCTCAGCCCCTCCATGATCCCAGGGAGGAGGTCCCACGTGATCCTGGCAGACTTCTAGCCCCACCATGCTCCAGGGAGACCCCTAGCTCCACTGTGATCCCAGAGGGACCCCCAGCCCCACCATGATTCCAGGGGACCTCCAGCCCCACCACATTCCCGGGGACCCCCAGCACCCCATGATCCTGGGAACCCCCATCCCCACCATGATCCCAGGGGACCCCCAGCCCCAGTGTAATCCCAAGGGACTGCCAGCCCCACCATGATCCCAGAGAGGTCCCATCATGATTCCAAGGGAACCCCCTAGTCCTACTGTGATCCCAGGAGACCCCCAGCCCAACCACCATGCTCCCAGGGGACCCTCAGCACCCCCTGTGTCCCCTGTCTCCATCTCACTGCTGGTGCCAGGGCAGCTCTCAGGCTCAGTAAGGTTGTTCTGGTCCCGCTCACGTCCAGCCCCGGTGAACATCTCCTTGAGGCACTCCACTGCAGGCAAGTGCAGGATGAGGCCCCCAGCCCAGTCCTGGGCCTCAGTTTCCCCATCCAGAGCATCACATCTAGGCAGTCCAGGGCACAGGCATCTCTAAGCCCATCCCTACCTTCCCGGATGGCATCATGCATCAGCTTCTCCCCTCGGGAACCCTCCAAGGAGTCAGAGTGGAAGAGAGTGCGGGGAGGGCCCAGGGTAGGCGAGGGCTCCTCGCAGCCGCTGGCCAGAGCCAGCATGTCGGCAAAGAGCCCAACCTTCTCCTCCAGCAGTGCCGTGATCTTCCGGTCGTGCTGCAGGATCCGGTCTGGGGAGGCAGAGGGTGAGCTGGGATTGGGGGGCAGATGAGCTGGGACTAGGGTGGGGACGAGCTGGGACTGGGGGATGAGGAAATACAAGGTGGGATTGGGACGGGAAAAAACAGGGATGGGAGACTAAGCAAGGATTTGGAGGTACAAGAGAGGATGGGGGAATGAGCAGCAATGGGGGACAAGTAGGGATAAGGGAGGATGAGCAGGGATAGAGAAGGATGAAAAGGGATAGGGCAGGAACGAGCAGGGATGGGAGGAATGAAAAGGATGAGGAGAGATGGAGGATGAGCAAGGATAAGGGGATGAACAGGGATGGGGGGATGAGAGGGGATGCAGGATGAGGAGGGATAAGGGGGGACAAACAGGGAGAAAAGGCGATGAGTAGGGATGGGAGGGACAGGCAGAGATGGGATGAATGAGCAGGGATGTGGGGAAATGAAAAGGAATGTGGGGGATGAGCTGGGATCAAGGACGAGCTGGGATAAGTGATGATGAACAGGAATAAAAGGAGATGATCAGGAAGGAGGAGGGATGGAAGGGAATGAAAAGGGATGGAGTGGACAAGCAGGGATGAGGAGAGGATGCAGGATGAGAAGGGATGAGCAGGGACAAGCAGGGATGGGGTGGAATGAAAAGGGATGGGGGGACAAGTGGAGGGGACAGGGATGGAAGGGACACCCCAGGTGGTAGCACTCACCTTTCAGCTTGCGTAAGGATGCTTCGATCTCCGTCTCGATCAGGGGAAAGTCCTGGCGGCTGGGACAGCTGGAAGAGAACCCCCCATCAGAGCCAGGACCCCCCAACCCCATCATCACCCCACATCCATCCCTCCCACCAGCCTCATCCTACCAAGGCTCAGAGCTGCACCTACCTTCCCCTTCCCCACCACCTTCCCCGCCATGATCGTGGGGACCCCTTCCCACCCCAAAACCCCTTGTCCCCTGGTTTTGGGAAGGCCACTCACAGGCTGACTGTCTGTTGGATGACCCTCATCCAGTTGTTGCGGTCATCACGAGAGGCAGCGTGGACCTCGTACATTTCTGGTGGGGCAGCACTGATCAGGAACATTCCCTTCTCCTGGTTGGCAATGTCCCTCACAATCAGGTTTTGCAGGCAGATGACAGCTGGCTTGTCCTGCAGGACAGGGGTTGGGGTTGGAATGCCATCCTGGTGCTGGCACAGCCATCCCAGCCCTGGTGGCTCACCCATCCCAGCTCACCAGCATGGGGAAGGTGTATTTCTGGTCCTTCTCTTGCAGGAAGATGAGGACATCAGTCATCAGGAGCACCAGGACATCTGAGAGGGGGAGAGCAGGGCTGTGAGATGCTGGGGTGTGTGGGAGGTGCTGGGGTGTCCCTGCGGAGCCCCAAGGGCCCCCCTTAGTCCCAAGGGGTGCTCCCAAATTTGGGCATGGAGAGTGAGGGTCTCCTGGCACTCCTGTGCCCTGGCATTCTGTTTCTCAGGTAGCCCCATCCCCTGGGACTTCCATGCCCTGGCACACTGGTCCCTGGCTTCTCCATCTCCAGGTACCTCCAACCCCTTGGTACTCCCATCCCCTGGCACTCTGGTCCCTGGCTTCTCCATTCCCAGGTAGCTCCAATTCCTTGATATCCCCTGGCACACTGCTCCCACAGTACCTCCATGCCCTTGTTCCCCATGTCCTGGCATCCTGGTCCCTGGGCATTCCCATGTTCCAGCACCCTTATCCTATGGCACTTTGGTCCCCCGTGCCCTGGTAGTCCCATGCCCTGGCACCTTGGTCTCTGAGCATTCCCATGTCCTGCTCCCCCATTCCTTGGCACCCTGCTCCACTATTCCTTGGCGCCATGGCTCCCTGGTATCCCTATGCCCTGACACTCTGCTCTCCCAGTATCCCCATGCCCTGCTCCCCCTTCCTTGGCACCCTGCTCCCTCAGTATCCCTATGCCCTGACACCCTGCTCCCCTATTCATTTGCTTCCCCACTATTCCCATGCTCTGCTCCCCCATTCCTTGCTGCCCTTCTCCCCCATTCCCTGCCACCCTGCTCCCCACACACACCCTTGAAGCGGCCTGCCGCCGTTTTCCAGAGCATGCAGCCGCTGTGCACCAGCTTCCTCCTTAGGAGCTCATCCTTGCCAAAGACTCCGGCGCGGCTCTCCCAGGGCAGCTGCACCTTGGCCCTGCCATCCACGCGCCGGTAAACCTCCCAGAGGCGCGCGTTCATCTCACATGTGTGCACCTCCTCGTTGATGGAGGAGATCAGCTCCTTCACCAGCTTCAGTGCCCGCGACAGGTCTGCTGAGTCGCCCTCATTGTCTGGGATGGGTGTTAACAGGGGGGCATGCGTAAGGATGGACCCTTCCCCAAGCCCCCCTAGCTCTGTGTTGTCCACCTGCTCCCATTTCTCTTACCTTTGGAGTTCTTCAGGATGCGCTCGATGAGCACTGGGTACTTGGTGATCCTCTGCGTCACCAGCAAGATGCACTCGGGCACGCCGTGCCGCCGGAGCAGCGGGGAGCGTGTCATCCTCTGTATGAGGGAGGGAAGCACAGGGAAAACACTTCAGTGTCCATCCCACCCCTCCAGGCATAATCATCATTCGCAAAGGGATCTGGCCAGGCTGGATCCATGGGCTGAGCTTCCCAAGGCCATCCAGCTCCTACCCTTGGGGCACAATAAGCCCATGAGGCTTGGGGCAGAGTGGTTGGCTTGGTGCAGACCTTAGCTCTCTCTGCAGCTCCCTGCAAGGAGCTTGGAGTGACATGGGGATAGGTCTCTTCCCCAGGATTAGCAGGGAGAGGCCAAGAGGCAATGGCCTCAAGTTGTCCCAGGGGAGGTTTAGATTGGCTGTCAGGAGGAATTTCTTCCCTGCAAGGCTTGTTAAGTCTTGGCCCAGGCTGCCCAGGAGGTCCTGGAGTCCCCAGCCCTGGAGGGGTTGAAGAGACATCTAGATGCTCTCCTTAAGGCCATGGTTTAGTGGCCTGGCAGTGCTAGGGATAGTTGGGCTTGATGAGCTTAGAGCTCTCTTGCAACCTTCATGATTCTGTGATCATCATCGTCAGGGAGTTTGGATGCTATGGGGTGGGATAGCAGGGATAATGGGAGAGTAGGATGCCAAGGAATGGGAGAGCAGCAGATGGGGATGCCCAGTGTGTTATGGGACAGGCATACCAGGGAATGGAGATACTGGGGGAGCAGTGTGCCAAGGAATAGGGTTAGCAGGGGATAAGGATGCCCAGGGACCAAGGTGCTACTGGATAAGGATACCAGAGAATAGGGATATAGGGGGACTAGTATGCTATGGGGTGGAATACTACAGGAATGAGATACTGGGGGGCCAGGGTCCAAGAAGTGAGAGACCAGAGGATGGGGATACTGGGGGACCAGAGTGACAAGGAATGGGGAACCAAGGTACTATGGGGCAGGGGTACCAGGAATACTGAGGGACCAAGGTGCTATGGGGCAGGGATAGCAGGGGATGAGGATGCCCAGGGACTAAGGTGCTATTCAATGAGGACACCAGAGGATAGGGATATTGGAAGACCAGGGTGCTATGGGGTAGGGATACCAGGGGATGGGGACACTAACGGACCAAGGTATTACGAGATGAGGGACCAAGGTGTTATTGGATACCAAGGGATGGAGGGCCAGGGCAGTATGGGATAAGCGACCAAATTGCTATGGGGTAGGGGTAGCAGGAGATGGGGATACCAGGGTGCTAGGGGATGGAGGCCCAGGGTGCCAGGGGATGGTAGCAGCAGGGTCTTCCATGAAGCCCAGATCCCACAGGGAGACCCCAAGAGCCACCCCAAGGATCTGTGTGGGCTCTCACCCGGATGAACTGCTGGAAACGCTTGTCCCGGGCCAGCAGATCCTTGTACTCCTTCACGGCCTTGGTGTGCTTGCTGCAGAACTCCGAGTAGGCTTTCTTCAGCTGCTCCGCACTGCCACCTGAGAACTTGGCAGGGGGAGGACAAAGCAGCTTCAGCCAGGCCATCCCCACACCTGCCAGCATCTTCCAGTGGCCACAGGCCCTGCGCCATCCCCACCTGGTTGACAAGGATGTCCCCGAGGTGGTTGATAACGAAGTTCTTGTTGCTGTCCTGGGCCAAGGATTCCCTGCGCCGTTCCAGGAGCTGGGCCAGGAAGCGCTCGTGGATCTGGCTCAGCTCATCCACGCAGGGGAAGATCTTCTGCACCGTGCCCGGGTCCACCTGCAGGTCCTCCAGCATGGCCTTGCGGAACATGTTGGCCATGATCTTCAGCGTGCGGACGTGGTGGATCTCTGTCTGGATCAGCTCTGCCCAAGGGTGGATGGGTCAGGGGGTGACACCATAGTGGGGCCTTCGCTCTCTCCCTACTGCCTAGGGGTGTCCCACGTCTCCTCATCCCCTTCCCTTTGTGCCCTACCCTGTCCCTGTGTCCCCATCTCTATGTCTCTGACCCATCCCTGTTTCTGTGTCCCCATCCCTGCATCACTGACCTGTTCCTGGTGTCACCTTCCTTGTCCCTATCACCCCACCTCTTCATCCCTGCCCTTGCATTTGTGTCTCATCCCTGTGTCCCTCATCCCTGCATCTCTGACATGCCCCTGTGACCCCTACCGTGTCCCCATGCTCCCCATCTCTACATCCCTGTCCCTGTATCCCCAACCCATCCTTGTGTCCCCTTCTCTGTCTCTGACCCATCCCTGTGTCCCCTTTCCTGCCCCTGTGTCCCTCATCTCTGACCCATCCCTCTGTCACCCATCTCTGCATCTCCAATATGTCCCTGTGTCCCCATCCCTGTATCCCAGACCCATCCTTGTGTCCTGTTCCTTGCCCCTGTGTCCCATACCATGTCCCTGTGTCCCTTACCCTGTCCCCATGTTCCCCATCTCTTCACCCTTGGTCCTTGTGTCCCCTCCTGGCCCCTTACCATAGATGACATCCTGGCGCTTCATCACATCCATCTTGTGCTGCTGCAGGTAGCTGTTGTCCACTGCCAGGCTCCAGGAATCTGCCTCAAAGTCCTTCCCATCTGTCTCAAAGTCACTCATCAGCTGGTTGAGGATAACATCAGGACCTGCACGGGAGGAGAGTGGTGGGATAACCCCATAAAGACTCCAGGCCTGGGGCAGAGTGCTTGGCTTGGTGCCTGGCACAGAAGGAGCTGCGGGTGCTGGGGCAGAGTGGACTGAGCAGGAGGCAGCAGAGTGCCCAGGTGGCCAAGCAAGCTAAGAGCATCTTGGCCTGGATCAGCCCTAGTGTGAGCAGCAGGAGCAGAGCAGTGATCCTCCTCCTGGCCTCAGCACTGGGGAGGCCACCCCGAGAGTGCTGGGCTCAGATTTGGGCCCCTCAGCTTTGGGGCCCTCAGCCCAAGAAGGAGCCAGAGGCATTGGAGTGTGGCCAGAGAAGGGCAAGGAGGCTGGAGAGGGCTCTGGAGAAGAAGTGTGGGGAGGAGCAGCTGAGGCCACTGGGCTCAGTTAATGTGGAGAAGAGGTGGCTCAGGGCAGACCTTAGCTCTCTTTCTGCAGCTCCCTGCAAGGAGCTTGGAGTGACATGGGGATAGGTCTCTTCCCCAGGATTAGCAGGGAGAGGCCAAGAGGCAATGGCCTCAAGTTGTCCCAGGGGAGGTTTAGATTGGCTGTCAGGAGGAATTTCTTCCCTGCAAGGCTTGTTAAGTCTTGGCCCAGGCTGCCCAGGGAGGTGCTGGAGTCCCCAGCCCTGGAGGGGTTGAAGAGACATCTAGCTGCTCTCCTTAGGGCCATGGGTTAGTGTCCTGGGGGTGCTAGGGATGGTTGGACTTGATGAGCTTAGAGGGCTCTGCCAACCTTCATGATTCTGTGATTGTGTGGGAGCTGGAGGTGGTGGTGGTGGCAATGTGACCCCTCTGTGTCCCCCCACCCCATGTGTCTCCTCACCCCACACTGTGTCCCCCCCCAGCCCTGGTGGCTCCTCACCTTCATCGATAAGGGACTCGACGGAGAGCGTGCGATTGCGCATGTTGAGGGAGTCTGTGGACTGGGAGAGGATGCGGCGGATGCCCAGCGGAGACTCATCGTTGAAGGTCCTAGGTGCATGATGGTGATGCCCTGGGCACATCCCCAGACTCCTCCTGTGTCCCCCATCCCATTCCCTCCCCACTCCCATCTTTACCCTGCGATGTTGGTGGTGGAGACACTCTTGGAGAGGGAGAGGGAAGGTCGACCGCGGCGAGGTCCTAGCAGCGTCTGCCGGAAGCTTTCCGAAGGGTAGATGGCTGAGTTGGGACGCTCCCGGATGGCAGCTGGTGGTGGTGGTGGGGAGAGACACACAGGGGGAGATGTCAGCACCACGACCCCCTTGTCACCTCCTAGGCTGTGCACAGCATCCCCACCATCCATGGGGGATGCCCCAATCTGGCATCCACCCAGAGACATATCCCCAAGCCCTCCCTAGTGGTGTCCCCACAGCTAGAAGCACCTAGCCCTGCTGTGACACACTGGGGACAGGCAGCATGGTGGGGTGGGGGTGAGGATGGTCCTCCCCCACCCAGTATGTAGCCCCCCACTCACTTTTATTGCGCAGCGAGACCGACTGCAGCGCTGAGCTGTTCTTCAGTAGGGCTGCTTTCTGTTGCTGGGGGAGGGAGAGGAGGTGTCACAGAGAGAGGTGTCACTGGTCCTTGTCTGTGTCCCACTCCCAACCCAAAACCCCCCCAAAATGGAGCAGCTGAGACCCCAGCCAGCTCATGTCACTCGTGGCTCACCTTCTGCTTCACCTTGGTGCAGTTGGGCAGTGTGTCCTTGCAGCGGTTGTGGATGGTGACGTTGCAGGCTAGGAAGAGGGAGTAGGAGCGTGACAACATGACAACAGGGAGAGGTGATAGCATGGACATGGACCCTCCTGGCACCCACCCCCCCACCCACCCACTCCATAGGAGCTGCCCAGTGCTGGGAGTGACGAGAGCAGCTGCCAAGGGAATCCGGGTGGATGTGGATTAGAGGGAGCCATAGCTGCTGGGAAGCAGCTGAGCCAGCACAGTGCCACCCTTCCCCTTCCAAGCCTGGAGGAGAGGGTGCTCCATGCCAGTTCGGTGCCATGGGCACACCAGATCCATCTGGCACCGTGGGCACATCAGCTCCATCCGGAGCCACAGACACATCGGTTCCATCTGGCACCATGGGCACACCAGATCTGTCTGGCATCACCCACACCAGCTCCATCCGGTGCCACAGGCACACCGGATTCATCCAGTATCACCCACACTGACTCCATCCAGTGCCATGGGCACACCAGTTCCATCTGGCACCATGGGCACATCAGCTCCATCCAGTGGCATGGGCACATCAGTTCCATCCAGAGCCATGGGCACACCAGATCCATCTAGCACCACCCACACCAGCTCCATCCAGTGCCATGGGTGCACCAGCTCCATCCGGCACCACAGAACAGGAGAAGCTGGCAGGAGCTGGCAGCGCCAGGGTGGCACACTGGCATTTGCTAGGATGCCTCACCATCTCCAGGAGCATCCCACCTGCTCTGCAGAGCCAAACTGGGAGCCACCAGCCTCTTACAACAGGGATCACCATGCCGCCCTGGCAAAGTCACCACAGCAAAGACACCTTGGCACAGCCACCTCAGCACAGCTACCCCTGCACAGCCACCATGGCACAGCTACCCTGACACAGCTACCCCAGCACAGCCACCTTGCCAAAGCCACCATGGCAAACTCTCCTTAGCAAAGTCACCTTGCCAAAGTTACCATGGTAAAGCTACCATGTAAAAGGAAAGAAAGTCACCCTGGCACAGCCACTACAGCAAAGCCAGAATGGCAAAGCCACCCTGGTGCAGCCACCAAAGCAAAGCCGCCTTGGCCCTTCTGGCTACTCACTGGGGCAGATGAGAGCTTCCTTGGCCGTGATGCTCTTGTTGCAGGCAAAGCACATGGTCATGCCGGAGACGGTGATGGTGGTGAAGAGGTGACCATTGGTGTAGCGAGCATCCTTCTCCTTCCCTTCCTTCATCTTCTCCTTCTCCTTGCTCTGCCCAGAGAGATGTGCCGGGTTCCTGACGGGACTGCGGCATGGCAGGTGCCTGCCAGTGCCGGGAGCCGCTGCTGGCCTCGGGACGCGGCTCATGGTGCCAGGAAGCCTCTGGAGCCGTGGCACCCCATGGTCCCCAGTGATGCTTGGGGGGTCCTGCCACCCCCCAGGGTTGGGGACGCGAGTGGCTGGGGAGAAGCCACCCCGATGGCTCTGCTTGCCCGTGCTTCCCATCATCATCATCAATATCATCATCCCATAACCATGACAACCATCGGATGGCTGCGGGAGAAATCCNCAGCCCCAATGGGATTGGGATGCGGGGGCTGTGCTGGGAGGGAGGTGATGCTGCTCCCTGGTACCCAGCAGCGGGGGAAGGGTTGGGGACATCTCAGAAGATAGCAGCTGCCAGCCCTCCTGTGCCTTCCACCTCCTTTTTTTAGCTCAACTGGGGGGGGTTTCATCCTTTTTCCCCCCCAAAAAGGGGGGGTTTGCAGGTCAGCAGCCCCCACCCCACCATGGCAATGGGGTTGGGGTCTAGTTCGGGGACCTCCAGTGCTGCTTCCCTTCAGGAAGAGAGGGAGTTAGCTGGTGGTGTTATCCCCAGCAGCTCCAGGGTGGTTCCTCCTGCCTCGGGCCACCCCCCGTCCCCTCCCAGGCACAGAGCTGCCTTTGTGTCCCTCCCTAACACTGGCACTGGCTGTGCCTGGCACCAGGACACCCCCACAAACCCAGCCCCCCCAAAACCACAGCGCTTTGGGGCCCTAAAGCCCCTTCCCACAGTGCCAAGGTAGGGGGATCCTGATTTCTGTATCCCCCACCCCAAAGAGGGTGGGCAAGAGACAACCCCCCGGGAGGAGAGGGAGGTGAGGAGGGAGGTGAGGAGGAAGGTGAGGAACAGCTCATGGGACAGGAGTGGTGCAGAGCAGAGCAGAGCACCCCCAGGGAAGGGGGGCAGATCATGGGGGGTGTTGGGTGCTCACCCACTCTCCGCAGAGGGGTCTCTCCAGCTCCCCATCCACTAGGAAGAGGACACAGGAGCAGCAGCACATCCCAGACACCCCCACGGAGTCCTGCCCAGGACAGGACCCCCCCAAAAAGCCCTCCCCAGGACAGGACCACCCCTGCCCTCCCCAGCCCTGCTGGCAGGAGGCAATGGAGCCAACATCTGCCTCGATTGTGCTCTCTGCTGCCTTCCCTTGTTTGTTTGGCTTCGGCTTCTGCTTTGGGCTTTGCTTTTAGACTTTGTTTACCTTTAGGGTTTTTTTGCTTTTCTTTTATCCTTTTTTTTATTAGTTCCTTACTTTTTCTGGCTTTTTTCTTGCTCTTTTCTCTCTTTTTCCTTTCTTTCTTCCCTGCTTTCCTTTTATTCTTTTTTAATCTCCTTATTTTTCCTTTTCACTTCCTTTTTTCTTTCCTTTTTCTTTTTTCCTTTTTAACTTTCCTTTTATTTTTTAAAACATCCTTATTTTTCTTCCTTTTATCTTCCTTTCTTTGTTTTCTTTCCTTCTCTGTTCTATTTTTACTCTTGCCTTTCTTCCTTTTCTCCTTCTTTCTATTTGTTTCCTTTTTCTGTTTTTCCTTTTAACCTTTTTTTAACAGATCCTTATTTTTTCCTTTTTTCTTTCTTTTTTCCTTTTTTCTTTCCTGTTCTTCTACTCTTTTTTCTTTTCCTTTTTTCCCTTTTCTTTGCTTTCCTTTTTTTCCCTTTCCTTTTATTCTTTATTTCATATCCCTATTTTTCCTTCCTTTTCACATCTTTTTTCTTTTTTAACTCCCCTTTTATCCTTTTTAAACATCCTTATTTTCTCGCCCTTTTTTTTCTTTCCTTTTTCTCTTTTCTATTTTTACTCTTGCCTTTTTTCTTTTTCCCTTCTTTCTCTTTCTTTCCTTTTTTGCTTTCAACCTTTTTTAACATATCCTTCTTATTTTCTTTCCTTTCTCTTTTTTCCTTATTTTCTTTCTTCTTCCTTTTTTCTTTCCTCTTCTTTTATTCTTTTTTCCTTTCCTTTTTTTCCTTTTTATTGCTTTTCTTTTTTTTCTTTTTTTCCCTTTTTTCTTTTTTTTTTTTCCTCCTTTTTCCCCCCCTTCCTATTTCCTTGTGGTTTTTTTCTTGACCTTTTCCCCCTTTTCCCCTTCCTTTTCTCTTCTTTCCCTGCCCTCCCCCTCCCTCGGAAGCCTCCCAGCTCCAGACAAAGGCTGCCGGAGGACAATTCCCTTCCTGCCCCCACGCCGGGAGCGGCTCCCGGACCAACCCCCAGCATCCCCTCAGGACCCCTACCCCGGGACCCTCACCCTGCCTGAGGACACCCACCCTGCTTGGGGACCACCCTCCAGGAGCCCCCAACCTTGCCTGGGGACCTTCACCCTGCCTAGGTTACCCCACAGCCCCCCGGACTCTAATCCTGCTTGGAGACCCCCACACTGCAGCACTCCTGGGTCCCCCCGACCCCTCAGACACCACACTGGGGGAGAGGGATGGGGACACACAGGTGACCAGGCCACTGCCTCCATCCTGAGCCCCCCTCAAAACACACAGAGCCTCATGGGGGTCCCCAAAACCAGGAGTGGGTACCCCAATACAACGCCACACACAGCATCACACCAAAACCAGGAGCGGGTACCCCAATACAACGCCACACACAGCATCACCCCCAAAACCAGGAGCGGGTACCCCAATATAACCCCACACACAGCATCACCCCCAAGCCCCCAACGGCACAAAACGAGGTGCAGAGCCAAACCCCCAGCACAGAGCCCTCCCTAAACCCAGAGATGAGCCCCCCAATACAAACTCCCCAAGCATCACCCTCAAACCCAGTGATGGGTACCCCAACACAACCCCCCACAGCATCACCCCCAAAATCAGTACCTGGCACCAAACCCCCAACCCTGATGGCACAAAATGGGGTGCAGAGCCAAACCCCTGGCACAGAGACCCCCAAAAACCCAGCGGTGGGTACCCCAATATAACACCTCCTCCCCAGCATCACCCCCAAAGGCACAAAACGAGGTGCAGAGCCACATCCCTGACACTGAGCCCCCCCAAACACCCAGTGGTAGGTACCCCAGTGAACCTTCCCTCCACGGCATCACCCCCAAAATCAGTACCTGGCACCAAACCCCCAACAGCACAAAATGGGTTGCAGAGCCATACCCCTGGCACAGAGCCCCAAAAAACCAGCAGTGGGTACCCCCACAGCATCACCCCCGAAACACAGCAGTGGGTACCCCCACAGCATCACCCCAAAGGCACAAAACGGGGTGCAGAGCCCCATCCTTGGCACAGAGCCCCATGGACTCGTCGGGATTGGGGTGTTCGGGGGGTCCCCCTTGTCCCCCTCTTTTCCCCTCCTCCCCCCGGGGCTGATGAGGAGCAGAAACTTTTTTCTCCACTTGAAATAGAACTGGGGTTTTTGAGTTGTTTTTTTTTTCCGGTGCCGCCCACACTCGGTGTATTTTTGTTGGCACCGACACGACTTCGCCCAAGATAGCCCAGTCCTGTTCCTACACACCCCCAAAGCCCCAAAACTCCTGAAAGGGGGTTGGGAGACGGTGAGATTTTTGGATGCCACCACCCCTGGTTTCCATCAGTTTCCATCCCCCCCTCACCTACAGCATCACCACCTCAGTGCTGGGTACCAAAACTAGGGGGTTTGGAGGTGGGGGGGGTGGGGGTGCACCCCCCCAAAAAATAAAGCGAAAGGTCTGATCTGGGTGAGATGGCTCCGAGCACCCCAAAAAGGTGTCGGGGGAGGAGTTGGTCCCCGCCATTTGGGGGTCGGTCCACCTCCCACGCCCCCGGCTGCCACCACCTTGAACAAAGCCAGCACCGGGCTGGCAACAAAAGATGCCACCGCGCTGGGGACAAACCAGGCGGGGAGAGCCCCCTTCCCATGATGGGGTGATCACCTCCGGAAGATGGGTTCTTGGTTTGCTCGCAGATTTAAGGTTTCCAGTAGCAGGAGGAGCAAGGCTGGGGGGGGAGGGATGTTTTGGGGAATGTCTCAGCCTAGGAGAAGTGGGGAACACCCCCCCTCCGCTGATTTGGGGGGGCTCTAAGGAAGACAGCAGCAGAAGGGGGTGGGTGGCAAAAAGTCCCCCCCCAAAAGTAGGTCTCGCCAGTTTGGGGAGGGGGCATAGCAGTGTCCCATTTCTAAAGGGACCCCTCCCCTGGGGGGGACGACACACACACAGAGACACACAAACAGTCCCAACCCCCCCAAACCTGGGTGGGGCCAAACGAGCTCGGAGGAAACTTTCTTTAAACAAAAACCGCCATTTCCCTGCCCCCCAGCCTGGCACAGGAACCAACAACCACTTCCCCCCACCCCCACTCCGAAAAAAGCACATCCCCCAAACCAAGAAAACAAAATATCCCCACCCCCCAAGGCCTGGAGGCTGATCGACATCCCCATCCCAAAAAAACCCTCCCCGGAGCGGCTCCGACCTGACAAACTCAGCGCACGCATGGCCACAGGAGTCCAAAGAATGACAGATTTGGGGTGTCCCCTCCAAAAAACATACCCCTCATAGAGTTGGGGGCTGACTGACACCCTTCCCCCACCCCAGANCCCCCAGCCCCCACCCCCCCAATTCCGCATCCTCCTTTGCCACCAAGGGATGGGAGACTACCAACAGGCTCCCCCTGGCCCACCCCCAACTCGCCCTGCCTCAGTTTCCCCATCGCCACGAGGTTGCTGGGGTTTGGTCCTTACCGGGCTGTGGGCGAGCAGAGAGGAGCAGAGAGGAGGAGGGTCCTGGGCTGGGGGTACTACCTCCTCCCACCCCCTGGCAAGGAGGAGAAAAGACTTCCTCGCCCAGGGGTCGGCGAGTTCGCCCAGGGCCACCAAACGGCTTTGGCGGAAGCAAGGCTGGAGAGGAGGGCGAGGAGGAAGTTTTCGTCATCGCTTCACCCCAGGAGTAGCCAGTGAGGTGTATGGTGGTGTCTGCCCGGCAGGCAGGGGTAGAGTAGGGGGCGAGTAAGGGGCGAGTAGGGTGCGGGCTAAGTGCAGGCAGGGTGTGGGCTAGGGGGAGTAGGGTACGGGTAGGGTGCGGGTAGGGTGCCGGTAGAGAGCGAGTAGGGTGTGAGTAGGGTGCGGGTAGAGTACGGGTAAGGTTGTGAGTAAGGTGCGGGCAGGGGGCAAGAATGGTGCGGGCAGGGGGCGAAAATGGTGCAGGCAGGGTACAGGCAGAGCGCGGGCAGGGGGCGAGTAGAGGGCAAGTAGGGTACAGGCAGGGTGCGAGTAGGGTGTGAATAAGGTGCTGATAGCGTGCAGGCAGGGTGCGAGTAAGGAGGTTATTGTCCTCCCAGGAGCTCTCACTCCACAATGGAAGCAGCTGCGGCGGGTCCTCACCCCCCTCCTTGTTCCCCCCCT
>VWZO01001071.1:0-10919 GCA_013396975.1 Bucco capensis | reverse complement strand
GGTGCCAGGACAGGAGCCAGGAGCCGCTGGGCAAATCCTTCTTCGTCTATCTCCCTGGCCAAGCACATTTGGGGGTTGGGTTCCCTCCCACCCCCACTTTAGATGCCAACATTAGCAATCCAGCGATCGACGGTGCCAGGTGGGAGAGGGGAAACCGAGACACGACTTTCCCAAAGGGCAGAGCATCACATCAGCCACCCCGCAACGCTCCCACCCCAACCCCATCGCCGCGTTTGGGGGGGCGGAATCAACCCCCCCACGGCCACCCCCCACCCTCCTTCCTTCCTTCCCTTCCTTACCTTCGTCTTCCCAGTCATCCTCTTGATGAAGCTGAGGGTCCGGCCCAGGGGGGTCTCTTCCCAGCTCTGGCTCCCTCTCTCTCCCGCCAGCTGCCCACAGCTCCCAGCGCCGAAGCTGCAGGAGATGGACGACCCAGCCCGGACAATCCTCCTCTGCCCCCAGCCTCGGCGGGGCAGGGAAATAAGGAGGAGCAAGCTCAGCCTTCCTGGCCCCCTGCTTCTGCCCGGTGCTTGCTCCACATTCAGCTGGGACCAGCACAGAGCCCCTTCTGTTCGCCCCGAAGCCACCCCCCCAGGGCTGCTGGCTACTCCCCTCCTCTGTCACCAGCTCACCCAGCCCCTCATTTGGTGGCCCCACTTGGTGTGCGTGCAGCTATGGGTGCAGCCCCAAGGTCAGGTGTGCTATGGGCATGGAGCTCCCTCTTTCCTGGGTGGCCTCGCTCAAGAATCGTTCTGGGTCCTTGGGGACATCCTTGGTGGGGGACAAACCCTGGTCCTAACCTGTCCTTGGGGCATCTTCAGTGGGGGAGAAGCCACCCTTGGTGGGGGCAAGTCATCCTTGCTGGGGGACAAGCCCTGCTCCCAACCTGTCCCTGGGGACATTTTGGTGGGGGAGAAGCCCTGCTCCCAACCAGTCCTTGGGGACATCCTCGGTGAGGAACAAGCCACCCTCAGTGGGGAGCAGGCTGTGCTCCTAACCTGTCCCTGGGGACATGAAGGGGAGACAGCTGTGGGCTACATGGGCCCCACAGCACCTTCCTTTTTGGTGAGGAGGTTAGAAGCCAGCATGACCCTGTCCCTGTCCCTTCTCTGTCCCTGTCCCTGTCCTCGTTCACCCCCTGCAGGGCTGCAGGCCAGCCACAGGCGTGAGGATGCCCAGGAGCAGCCAGCCCTAATGAGGATGGGAATAGGCTGTGACAGGCGCTGGGGCCCCAGGGGGCCCCATGGCACCAGCACAATGCCCTGCCAGCAGCAGGAGCAGGAGCAGGAGGGGTTGTTGGGGGAGGGAGGCTGGCATCCCTGGAACAGGGAGAGGAACACCTTCCCCTCCAGCCTGCTGCTCCCTGGGGGCTTGTTTCTGCTGCTCCCGACCCTGGGATTAAGTGAAGTGTGTCAGGTCTAGCCTGACCCCATCGTGTGCACAGACCTCCCGTTCCCTTTTGGCCAAATTGTCTCTCTTTGGGCTGATTTTCATCTCCAAATCTCCCCTCACAGCCTGGCACAGGAAGACAAGCTGCACCCCCAGCCCCGTGGCCATGTCCCCCCCACCCCCCACCCCCCCCAACAACTCACCCATTGACCAGACTCCGTGGGGAGGCAAAGGGGCAAACTTCTGCAACAGCGAAAAAAAACCCCAGACAACCCAAGAGAACACAAAAAAGGTGAATTAGACAAGGAGCTGAAGCACAGCAAGAGAAGCTCTTTGGGTTGGGGAAGCACCTGCCAGGGCTCAGAGGCTGGGGGGGAGGTTGGGATGGGAAATAATTAACTCTGGTGGCAGCAGCGTTGATTTTGGGTCATTATTTGGGAGGTTTGAGCAGGGATGGAGGGGGAGGGGAGGGGGTGATGTGGGGGGCATCACCCCACTCCTGCCTGGGCTGGGGGACACACATGGGTGCTGCTACTCACCGTCTGCCTCAGGGAAGGTGTTGATGACACTGAGAGATGCTGATTTGGAGAGGGGGCAGCTGCCAAGGCTCTGCCTGCCCCGGTATGCTGGCAGCCTCCTCATGTCCTCCTGCCAGTGGTGGTGGTATTGGCATCAGGGCCACCAGCTCCTATCCCTGTCACCTTCTACCTGGCCTTTGGGAGTGCTTGGCAGGTGGCACAGGGCAGCTAATGTTCCCCAGGGTGGTCCCCAGGTGGTCCCAAGGATGGTACCCAGGATGGTCCTCAGGATAGTCCCAAGGATGGTCCAAAGGATGTTCCCCAGGTGGTCCCAAGGGTGGTCCCAGGGATAATCCCAAGGATGGTCTCCATGTGGTTACAAAAATGGTCCCAAGGATGGTCCCCGGGATGGTCCCTAGGCCCATATCAGTGCCAGATGGTTCCCAGCTCATGGCCCATCTATCTCCCCATCCCTGTCATTGATTCCCAAAACAAAGCTGCTCCCAGAGGATAACACAGCTTAGCTAGGAGCACCCTGGTCCCAGGATGATGCCAAAGCCACCTAGGATGGGGCATTACTGTGGATTCCCCATGATCTCCTCTCCCAGGCTCCTCTGCCCTCACCCAAGTTCTACCTCCAAATCCACCCCCCAGAGGAGGCAAGTGCCATGGGATGGGGCACCCTGCAGTGGCAGGAGGAGGAGGAGGAGGAGGAGAAGGCTCCTACCTGTGCCCACTGCATGTCAGCCTCATCCTCATCCTGAGAGAGCAGAGAGCCCAGCTCATCACTGCTGTGGAGCAGAGGGTCCCTCCGCTGCTGCCCCAGCCCCTCCAGCTGCTCCCTGCTGAAGTCGATGTTGTCAGGGCTCAGCCCCTTCAGACTCACACTGTGGAGGGGACAGAGGGGACCCTCAGCTGGGACACACCTCCAAAGCAGGACCCCCCAGCTCTGTGGGGTCAGCCTTGCTCTAGCACCCAACTTTCGGGACATCCCCAGCCCCAGATGATGCACCCTGGGACCTCAATCCATGGATCCAGTGGTGTGAGGGCATGCAAAAGAGGTTGGCTGGATGGCCAGGATGGGACCATGGAGCAGGTGTCCAGTACCTGAGGTGCTGGTAGGCAGGGAACCCACGCAGCTCCTTGCCTGGCTCCCAGCTGTGCCTGCGGAAGGGGTCCCAGGAGCGGATGGAAGTCCGGAGGGCACAGGATCGCCGCAGTGGAACCCCCTGGAAGTGATCTTCATCCTCCTCTTCCTCCTCCTCCCACCCAGCCTGGGGGCTGCAGTTGGGGTGGGGAGGGGTGACAGGCTCCAGGGCCACCAGGCAGCCACCTTTCCCAAGTGGGACCCTGCAGAGGGCACCCTTACAGGGACCCAGGAAGATGTCAGGAGCATCCATGCCACCCTCAGGACTGGACACTGTGGGAGGAGAAGAGCAGAGGTGTCAGTTAGCAGGCATGAAATGAGTTGAAGGGTTCTCATCTGAGCTCTGCAGACCCCTCCCTCTCCCCAGCCCACCCCCCTAGACTCTTTATGGCTACACTTGGAGCTTCAAAGAGTCTCTAAAGCTTATGAAGGCCATAAAGCTCCTTCCCAACCCTCTCCAGTGCTGACCTTGCCAAGCCCCACGGATAGTGTGGGGCCCTTCGGAGCCTCTTCAGGGTTCCCAACCCACGCCCCCAGCCCCCAGCCTTGCACAACCAGGGCTTGTAGGGGCTGTGGGGGGCTGTGGCTGGCAGGAGCCCACAGGAACACCCACTGGAGGCCAGGCACTGCCCCACTCCTCGCTGCTGCAGGTTACTCATTAAGCGCCCAGGAATTTGGCTTGGGATGAGAGTGGTTCCTGGCTGCCTTGGCCAGGAATTGGGGGTTGGGGATAGGGAACTGAGCAGTGATGGGGTCCCACTGCTCCCTGGGGTGACCCTAAAATGATGCAGCCTGTCTCTTCAGACACAAAGCCCCCTGAATTTCCACCACCCCAGCAGCAGCTGTGCCTGGGGAGAGGATGCTCACGTTGCTTTTGCAGTTGCTTGGGGACCTGGATTTAGTCTGGTGGCATCCGGGCCCTGCACGTGCTGATCCCAGCATGGTGGCAGGACTGGGACCCGGGGAGGCTTCAGCATGGGACCTGGGGAGGTTTTAGACCAGCCACATCCATCCCCTTCCACCATGAAAGGTCACACTAAGACTGGGGAAGCCCCCAAGCATCCCAACACTCCCTGAGCATCCCAACAACTCCTTGAGCATCCCACACAATCCCTTGAGCATCCCAACAACCCCCTGAGCATCCCAACACTCCCTGAGCATCCCAACTTCCCTGAGCATCCCAACTTCCCTTGAGCATCCCAACAACCCCCTGAGCATCCCAAAACACTACAGAGCATCCCAACATCCTCAAGTATCCCAACACTCCCTGAGCATCCTGACACCCTCCCCAAGCATCCCAACACCCCCTGAGCATTCCAACACCTTCTGACCATGACAACACCCCTCTGAGCACCCCAACATCCCCCTGTGCATCTGAACATCCCTCTGAGCATCCTGACAACTCTTGAGCATCCTAACACCCTCCTGAGCATCCCAGTACTCTCTGAGCATCCTGACAACCACCCAAGCCCCCTAAAACCCCTCGAGCATCCTGACACCTCTCAAGCATCTCAACACCCCCCTGAGCATCTCAATACATCCTGAGCATCCTGACAACTTCCCAAGCTCCCTGACATCCCTTGAGCACCCTGACACCCCTCAAGCATCCAAACACCTCCCTGGACACCCTGACATCCTCCTGAGCATCCCAACAACCCCCTGAGCATCCCAACACCCCTTGAGCATCCGAACATCCTTCTGAGCATCCCAACATTCCCCTGAGCATCCCAACACCCTCTTGAGCATCCTGACAACCACCTCAGCACCTCAACACCTCCCTGAGCACCCCTCAAGCATCCCAACATCCCAACACTCCTGGGCTGCCCACACCAAATGACCACAGAAGCCCTTCAGAAAGGCTATAGTGGGGTGCAGCTCCCTCTTGGTTCCCAAACTTGGTTCCCCAGCATGCCCGTTATCCCCTCGTTAAGCAAACTCCTTCTCCCGCTGCTGGAGCCGAAGCCAGGGAGCATCGCGATCCCTGTGATCTAGCCCAGCCCTGCCCATCATTCCCAAATCCCAACACCGGTAGCCACTCCGCTGCCCTTGGGTTGTCCCCAAGCCTGGAGTTGGCACACCCTGCCCTGGCACTGCCCAGCTCCGACTCACCCCTGCGGCTGCTGCTGCTGCTCCCCAGCCCCGTGGCAGCAATTCCACTCCCAGCCTTGGGATAGGGAGGGAAATGGGATGAGCTCAGCCCCTTTCCTGTTTTGACATTCCCAGCTCAGTCAGCTGATAAAAAATTCCCACTTTTCCTCCCTCCCTGCCCATCATCTGCCCAGGGGCTGAAGCACAGCGAGTGGCTTTGCCCTAACGAGAGAAGAGGGTAGTGTCCCTGGCTGGGTGGCACTGCCCTTCCCGATAAGCAAGGCTCTCCCCGAAAGCACACAAGGTGATTTATGGCTTCCCACACACTCCTGCAGGTGTCAGCGCCCAGAAAAGCAACCTAGATGCCCAGGAGCATCCTGCTTTAGTGATCTTTAGTGATGAGAACCAACCTCCTGAGCAGGGAGCTGGCATCCCGCAGCTTCAGCAGCTCCTGGCATCATTGCCTCCCCTCCAGTCCACTCCAGTGCACCCCAACAAGTCAGATCAAGCCCCACTGACCACCCACCAGCACTGGGACACCAACAGCAGTAGCTCCTCACTGGGATGGTTCTCCTAGGGGTAGCCCACTTGGGTGGCCAGAGCTCCCTGCGGCTGGGAGCCCCTAGCCCCCTCATGGCCAAGCACTCAGCTGGCCTTAAGGTCCATGTTTATACTTCAACCCCCTCCCAAAATGCTGCTGAGCACCAGCAGGAGAGCAGTTAGGAGGCTAGGGATGGTGTTACCCATGGACCATGCTCAGCTTTGGGACCACAGAAGGATAGCTCAGGCCAGTCAGGGGACAGGGACCTGGGGGAGATGCTCCCACCCAGCCCCTCTGCATGGACAGGGCTCTGCACTCAGCCAGCTCCCACCCCCATCCCCCTGGGTGCCACAATGGGTGTCCTGGGAGGGTGCCACAGCACAGCCAGCCTCTGCTGCCAGGCAGCTCTTTGACCCAGTGGAAGCAGCGAGCGCCGGGTCAGAGTCACTGCTCCCAGGGAGGAAGTAAGGAAGTGAAGTCTTCCTCCTAGAGCCACTCAGCCCCCATGCTGTGGAGGGCTCTCTCCTCTGCCCAGAGCTCAGAGGAGCAGGCCGAGGGTGAAGCCCTCCCTGCAGCAGGCAGGACAATGGGTGCCAGCATCTTGCCCTCAGCTTCCCTCCAGGCGGAGCAGGATTTCACTGGCTTTCCGGGTGGCTGGAGGGTGCTGCTGGTGGCCATCACCATGAGATGGGGAAACTGAGGACCAGAGGGATGAAAGACAATCTCGAAGGTCACCACAGTGACCTGTGGGTCAAAGCCCATCAGGGAGGGAGCACAAAAAGGGGGGACCCAGGTGTCCTGTCCCTGTGGTCCCATGGGTGCTGAGGGCAAAGCGCAGGGAAGATGCCAGCAAGTGACTTAGTGGGGGAGGACAAAGGGGTGGCGGTGGGTGAGGTGGGTACTGCAGCACCCATGGGTGGGGAAGGTGGCTCCTGCGTGGCTCAGGTCACCCCCAGGGGTGCCAGAGACATACCTGTGGGTGATGCGGTGGGTGGGCACCATGATGCCTGCTCCTGGCAGCGGTGCCTGGTGGGTACCAGCCCTGCGCCCAACTGCCCAGCCAGCAGCAATCCTCCTCCCCCTCCTCCTCCCTCTCCTCCCTCTCCCTCCCTGCCTCTTTCACACACAAAAAATAAACCAGGAACCACTTGGCAAATCAGATCTTTTTCCCCGTTAACCCTTTGTCCTCCACTCTGGCCTTGCCAGCGGACAGATGGACAGACAGATCGACACCTACCCCCTTGCCATGGGGCACCCCGAATCTCTCTCCTCCCTCACCCACCCACCGTGGCTCATTCCTGCCCGAGGGTCTCCCTCAGGGTCTTCTTTCCTCCTGGGAGTCCTTTCCCATGGCAGCCAGTGGGAGTTAGGGATAATCCATCACCAGTTTAGCAAGAGGCAGCAGAGCAAGGAGCATTATTCCATGCCTCAGTTTCCCTGCTTCCTTCCCCTCAGGTAGCTTTGGCATGGCACAGTCACACTTTTCCAGCCTGGCAGAAGCAGTCAACTTGGGTGCAGAGCTCAGGGTGCAGAGCTTGGCAACCATAAAGTGCTCAGGGTATGGAGTTGGGCACCCAGGAGGTGCTCAGGGTTCATCCAGGAGGTGCTCAGGGTATGAAGCTGAGCACCCAGGAGGAGCTCAGGGTGCAGAGTGGGTCACCCAGGAGGTGCTCGGAGTATGGTGCTGGACACACACAAGGTGCTGAGGGTGCTGAGCTGGCCACCCTGGAGCTGCAATCAGGTGGAGCAGAGGTGACTCAGGCTCTCTGCAGCGTCACACTGCCCACGCAGCCTCATGCGGCTGAACCCCCTCTGCTCCCCACTGCCCCAGGGCTGAGTCTTGGTCCACACCTTCAGCCAGGAGCCCTGGCCTGCATCCAGAAACGTTCCACACCTCAGACAAAGGCAACACCTGCTGATCTTGCAGGGACTTCGTTGCCTGGGAAAAGCCTCCAGGAACCCCAGGAGCTGCAGCCACAGCAAAGCTTTCCAGTGCCAGAGACACCTGCTAGCGAGCCACAGGCTTGGAATGTTTCATCCCTATCCTCAAGGGGTGGCTGGGAAGGCTAGGAAAGCTCCCAGAGCCTTTGGTGAAGGTGTCCTGGTGCTGCTGCCACACCAAGCAGCAGATAAGGAAGGGAAATAACTCGGTGTCCTCTCTCCACCCCCAGCCCAGAGCCAAGCCCTTGACATCACCTGTCTGCTGGATATTCACAGAATCACAGACTTGTCAAGAGTTGGAAGGAACCTTCAAGCTCATCTAGTCCCACCCCCCATGCAGATCCTGGGAGGCCACCAGAAGCTCTCCTGGGAGCCTTCTCTGCTCCAGACTGAATCAGCCCAACTCTCTCAGCCTGTCCTCAGAGAGGTGCTCCAGCCTCTGAGCATCCTCGTGGCCCTGCTCTGGACACCTTTCAGTATGTATTACCCAGGGTTTGGGTGTGAGGAGGTCAGGTTGGTTGAAGTACTCAGTTGACACTGGAACTTTTGTGTGTCTCTTGATGCCAGGAGGTGATGCCTACCCCCAGTGCCCAGGCTGGGAGCTGGCACAGCTCAGCTCTGCCCTGCCCTGTGGGAGCAGAAACCAGACTGGAAACAAGCTCCAGAATGTTCTCTGAAACCATCAGGGCTTTCAGTTGGAGCACGATCAGGGAACAAGATCTTTCCCAGTTCACTGGTGCTGGGCTGGAGCTCAGCAGCTGCTTCAGCTCCTGCTTTTCCAAGTGCTTGAGCTTCTGTAGGAAGCTGAGACACCAGTGTGCAAAATAAATCCCAGCATGGCAGGAGTGGGAAGGGAGCTCTGGGTATCATCCAGCCCCAACCCCCCTGCTCCAGCAGGCTCACCCCCAGCACCTTGCTGGCACCTCCAGCTGCCCTTGCAAGCTCTCCACACAAGGACACTCCCCAAGATCTCCACAAGCTCTACATCCTCACGCCCACCAAACAACGTTCTCCTGCTGCTCAGCTGCAACCTCCTGGCTTCCAGTTGGTGCCCATTGCCACTTGGCCTGGCCCTGGGCACCACTGAGCAGAGTCTGGCCCCAGCCTCTTGCCCCCTGCACCCTTCAGCTCTTGAGGAGCTGCTCTTCTCTAGGCTAAGCAGCCCTAGTACTTTCAAAGGTTTTCTGGACCTGATCCCTCCTCACCAGGCTGCTGGGGCAGAAGGAGAACCATGCAGGGCTGTCCTCAGGGCTCTCCTCCTGATCAACAACCAGCATCACAGAATGGTTAAGGTTAGAAGGGACCACCAGAAGTCATCTACACCAACCTCCCTGCTCTACTCCAACCTCCCTGCTCCAGCAGGGACCCTAGAACACATCACTCAGGACTGTGTCCAGACAGGCACATCCATGACCAGGAGTTTCAACCCTGGCACAATTCAAGGCTCAAAGAACTCAACTGTTAGAGACACAACCCAGTCATCCCTCCACACCAGTCTCCCACCACAAACCTTCCAGTCTGCTCTCACAAGCCCACACCAGAGAGCTGCTGGGAAGAGGTGGCAGATACCTCCACCCCTTCTCTGCCCAGGGTGCAGCTGGAAGAGGCAGGAGCAGCCTCACCTCTCAGTCTGGTCCATCCAAGTGAGATGCACAAAGGAAGTTCCTGCACCCTTCAGAGAGAGAGCTTCTGGAGCACCCAAGGGTGCCCACCACACAAATCCTGCCTCTGGTGACCCTCCCCAGGCAGAACAAAGGGTGCCACCGGTGGCAGCCAAGGTTGGGATGAGGGGGTGAGGAATCCTGCCTTGGGAACATTGTTCTGGGAACAAAGGGGCAGTGTTTGCTCTGGGATGTCAATCCACCAACACGGCATTCTCCCTGGATGCTCCATGGTGTGGTTGGATTGGGGCTGGGGAAGCCCCAGGGAAAGCCATCACGGGGTCGCTGCCCAAATCCTGGCTCAAACCAGAGGGTTTGGTTCCTTCTCCAGGGCAGAGCTAGAGCTGGAGGTGCTCAGTGCTCTCCAGAGATCGCCACACTTGGAAAGGAGATGCCTTCCAGTCCATAAGGGTTTGAAGAGGGAGCAGAAAGGGTTAAAAAAAACCCAACAAGAACCTACCTGGCTAGCTGCAAAGGGCAGAAAATGGAATGGTGTCCAGGGCTGAGGTGAACATTCTCAGGTGGCACCAGGGAGATGCAGGTTCCTTCAGTTCCCCAAGCTCCCCCAGGGTGGCAGTGGCACCCCAGGCCAGCCCAGAGCCCAGCTGCAGGGAGGTCGTCCTCACACAGCATCCCAGAGTGGGAGGGGTTGGAAGGGACCTCTGGGGATCATCTAGTCCAACTCCCCTGCAAGAGCAGAGCAACCTAGAGCAGCTAAAATGCTTTCAGTATCACTGATCCTGAACCTTCCTATTGTCCAGGCCAAGCCCTGGTGGTACTGAGAGCCCCTCAGCTGCACTCCTGCCTACCTTCAGGGCTACCTACACAGTCCTGCTTCTCCAGGCTCATCCCGCTTGCACCAGAGCTCTCTTTGAATGCTGGCAGGCACCCAGCTCTCTTCACCGCCAAGCAGAGGTAAGGTTCTAATTGCCACATCTTTCAGGTTCCTCCTTACAGGGACTATGCCATGGGCTGAGGGACCCAGCAGCAGTAACACAGTGGCCTGCTGAAGGAGCACTGGCTGCTGGCAGCCCTCATGTCTTACCTCCTGCCTATACTTTGGGTTCAGGATTGATGAGTGTTAGGATGATGGGTGAACAGAGCCCAGGGCACACTTGTGCAACTCAGCACAGCCAAAAAGGAGTCTCTAACAGAGTACTTTCAGAAGGCTTCAGCCTAAGGAAAACTTTCACCTCTGTGACCTGAGGAAAGTTCTAGAGAACTAGTGGCTGTTTAGCATCACAAAGCCCCCACATGTGCAGCTGCTGAGATGCCCTCAGCAGTTCTTTCCTTCCAGGCATCTTTTCTGAGGAGGAGCTGAGGGCGCTGGGCTTGGTTAGTGTGGAGAAGAGGAGGCTCAGGGCAGACCTTAGCTCTCTTTGCAGTTCCCTGCAAAGAGCTTGGAGTGACACGGGGGTAGGTCTGTTCTGCAGGGTTAGCAGGGAGAGGCCAAGAGGCAATGGCCTCAAGTTACCCCAGGGGAGGTTTAGATTGGCTCTCAGGAGGAATTTCTTTCCTGCAAGGCTTGTTAAGTCTTAGTCCAGGCTGCCCAGGGAGATGCTGGAGTCCCCAGCCCTGGAGGGGTTTGAGAAACATAGAAACCTAGAATATTAGGGGTTGGAAGGGACCTAGAA